>BLSH010263430.1:310279-323482 GCA_018402905.1 Glandirana rugosa
ATCTGGAAAGTCTGTGTGTCACTTTAACAAAAACCAGGGCGAACCCATATCACTGTTCTGCAAACATCTGGAAACTGTGTGTGAAACTACAGCATAGAGAAGAACAGGGATATGGTTTCGCTTTGCTATAGTTTCACACACAGTTTCCAGATGTTTGCAGAACAGTAGTTCAGTTAGTCCCGGTTTCATTTAAAGTGACACACACAGTTTCCAGATGTTTGCAGAACAGTAGTTCAGTTAGTCCTGGTTTCATTTAAAGTGACACACAGACTTTCCAGATGTTTGCAGAACAGTAGTTCAGTTAGTCCCGGTTTTATTTAAAGTGACACACACAGTTTCCAGATGTTTGCAGAACAGTGATATGGGTTCTCCCGGCTTATTTATAATTTTTTGACACAGTTTGAAGATGATTTTAGAACAGTTATATGGCTTTTACCGTTAATTAATACTTTTCAGACCCAGTTTGAAGATGGTCCACATCCACCTCCATTTTTGATTTTTTTATGTTTTTATTTTTTTTAAATGCTTTTAGTTATTTCCTTGTCCCCATTTCTTTGTTGGGCACTTGTCCCACCCTTACCCCCATTTTCCTTCCTTTTGCAGACCTCTAGGACTTTCCTGGACTTTTTTACAGCAATCTTCAGAACTTTTGGTAAAGTTACAAGAACCACGGACCTGAACCCGGACTTTTTTTGAAAAGTCCGGGTTCGGGTCCCGGTCCCGGACACCCCAAAGTTCGGTACGGACCCGAACTTTACAGTCCGGGTTCGCTCAACTCTATTTATAATGCAAAAAGTAAAAATCACAGAGGTGATCAAATACCACCAAAAGAAAGCTCTATTTGTGGGGAAAAAAAGGACATAAATCTTTTATTTGGGTACAGAATCCCACAACAATTGTCAGTTAAATAACACAGTGCCATATAGCAAAAATGGCCTGGTCATGAAGGGGGTAAATCTTCTGGAGGACAAGTGGTTAAACAGGCATTTAACATGCATAAAAAAAATATTTTCCTTTTGAACACTGATGATGAAAATAGCATACAGATTTTCACCACAGAAAAAGCCTGTTTGAACAGGCAGAATCTGGTGCAGCTTGTGCATAGTAACCAATCAGCTTCTACTGTAGGTTTTATTGGCAGAGTTTAATTGAACAAATTGAAGTTAAAAGCTGATTGGTCGCTATGCACGGCTGCACCATGTTCTCTGTGCACCAGATTTAGTAAATCTCCCGCAATATGTTATCCATGTTTAATGATGATGCAGTGCCCAATTCAATCGAAAAATGAATGAACTTACCCAGCCCAAAAAAATGGAACAAATTATACATCCCTAAAAGAAGCTTTGTAAAAGATCCTGGGTATTAATTGAGACAATGTGCTGTAACCTAAATATAGCCAAAGCCAGAGCCATGACCCTAGCCAATAATTAACCTGCCAGAAAAAATCCTGCAGAGCATAGAATCGGCCATGTTTTAACCACTTGCCGACTGGCCACCGTCATAATACGGTGGCAGGTCTGTTCGCTCCCGCAAATCGCAGTAGCTGTACGGCGGCCACAGGAACATGTGGTGTGCACTCACTGGCTAGCGGGGGGAGCCAATCAGCAGGTGGGGCAGACTCAATGTCCATCGGCCACCCGTGATCGCTCCCGACATAGGCAGAATGGGGATCTGCGAGTGCAAACAAATTAAACACATACAATGGGCTGTGATATGCTAATGTGAAATTTATTTTGATGTGCTGCTTGACACCTTGTCACTTTTTAAAAACATTCTAGATTGTAATATAGTTTCAATGGTTTTTATTCACTTTTAAAAGAACATGCAATGCTTATAACATGTGCAGTACAATGATAAGGTTAGTATAGCTCTCCCTTCTCATCGGTACATTCCTAAGCCTAAGAACTAGAGGAGTGTTCAGTATATGAAACTGAACATTGAATCCAGATCGTTTCGACTTTGTCACTTAAGGCTTATAAGCATAAAGCAAACAACATGGAACATAAAACATAAAACACTTCCCAGCATTTCCATAATATGGATTTAATTCGGGTATCATAGGCTTCTTTGCCATTATTGGGTCATCATCATGTGTAGTATTTTATGTGGAGCTAAAGAAGTGAATAGGTTGGTTGGTAAGTTTGGGGCTGCTCTCCCCGGTTCCCCAAGTCTCTCTTGTGGTTGGGGAAGTCGAGGAGTTCAGACCCCTTGCCGATGCTAGGTTTTTATAAGGATCTATTACATTATATGTTTGATTTAAATTTATTGACCCACTTGTACCATTTCATGTCAAATGAAGTAGATGAGCCAGTACGTCCGGCTGCATATTTTTCACACAGGTAGTTTATTTTTATTCTGTGGATAACCTCGTTTATGTCAGGGGCTGTTTCTTGTTTCCATTTGCTAGTTATCGACATTCGTGCAGCAATTAATATGTGAGACACTATTGTTTGATCGGTCTTGGGCATTTGGTCCAGATGGATACTAAAAAGGGCTAGATGGGGACATGGGTGCGCTTTGTTTTCTGTAATATATGAGATAAGTTTGAATACTGATTTCCAGAAATCCGATAGCACTATGCAGGATCACAGGATATGGAATAGGTTTCCTGTACTGCCACATTGACGCCAACACAGAGAGGGTTTGTTTGGGAATATGCTGTTAAGTCTGGTTGGGGTTAAGTACCCTCTATAGAGTATCTTCACAGCATTTTCCCAGTGTGATGTGCATTTTGATGATCCTAGGGTCCTACTCAGCGCCTGGTTCCACTGTGTGAGGGGGAATTCATTTTTTAGTTCCTCTTCCCAAACTAAAATTTGGTGGGGTTTCTGTCTGGTATGGCATTTGTTCAGGTACTTATATAACCATGAAGTGCCTTTTTTTATAGGGGCTGTGCTCCGATAAAGGTTCCATATAGCTTCATCCACTTTTACCGTCTTAGAGTAAGACAACCTGTGAAAGTGTGCTATTTGTGCTTGTTTGTACTTTGATTTTAGAGAAGTAATTGACTGCGTTAATGTAGTTTGCTGGGTGATTATATCTTTTCCTAGGTCCTTCTCTAGGTCTATAGAGAATTGGGGAATTAGGAATTCATATGCTCCTATTGGGATGGGGATAGTTATTTGAGGTTCACAGCTAGCAGCCAATTGGAGGGAGTAGTTCCAGGCTTCCACTGAGGCCTGAATAGTGGTGGATGGGTTCACCTGAATTATATTGTGCGAGGCACTAGCTAATAGCAGGGAAGTTAGGTCTCTGTGGAATAGGATGGATTTCGCTATGTTGACCCAGCGGTTTTCAGGACGGGGGTTAAACCATGCTTTCATTTGGTCTAAGATCGTGGCTTTGTGGTACAAAATGATGTTAGGTAGATTGATGCCTCCCTGAAGTTTATTTCTGGAGAGGATATGGTGAGCTATTCTTGGTTTACCTTTTTCCCATATGTAGAGATTCATATATTTGTTGATAGTGGTGAAGAATTTGGAAGGTAGATTTATAGGGATAGTACGGAAAAGATAGAGTATTTTGGGGAGGGATAGCATTTTGAAAGCCGCTACACGCCCTATCCATGAGATTTCCGTCTTTTTGTATCAAGACAGGTTATTCTGGATTTTTGTTAGGAGAGCCGGGAAATTTGCTTCATAGAGCTTTGAAGTGGGTGATGAAAGCTTGATGCCTAGATAGTGAATCCTATCATTATCCCACGAATATGGAAAATCTCTCTTTAAGGTTCTGATGTCTCTTTTGCTTAAATTGATAGGTAAGATGGAGGATTTTGACATGTTTATTCTATAGTATGATACTTGCCCGAATTTTTTAATCTCTTCCTGTATCTCCTTTAGGGATGTGGCTATATTAGTAATGGTCAATAGGACCATAGGGTGAAGATAATGGGGGATAGGGGACATCCTTACCTCATCCCATTTGTGATTGTTAATGGATCTGAGAGTGTATTAGAGGTGTATATTTGGGCTGAGGGTTCTGAATATAGGGCCAAAATTGCATCAAGAATGGGGCCTTGCAGTCCAAATTTTTTAGGGTGGATCGTAAATACCCCCAGTGGACTCTGTCAAAGGCCTTCTCAGCATCTAGTGCTAAGAAGGCTGCTTTAGTTCTTTTCTGTTCCAATTTCGTGAGAAGCCCTATCATTCTCCTAGTGCCATCTGATGCTTGTCGGCCTTTTACGAATCCCACTTGATCCATGTCAATGAGGGATGGTGTTACGTCTCTCAGTCTATTTGCTAGAATTTTCAAGAATATTTTGAGGTCTGTATTTAGGAGTGAAATCGGGCAAAAGTTTTGTGGGCTTGTTGGGTCTTTTCCTGGTTTTGGTAGCTTTACTATGATAGCTTTGAGCATTTCCGCAGGTAGTTTACCTGTAAGCATAATTTCATTAAATAGGGATTTCAAGTGTGGGATAAGAAAGGTTTGAAAGGTTTTATAGTATTCTGATGATAGACCATCTGCTCCTGGCAATTTATTGTTGGGGAGGGAATCAATGGTTTTGGAGATTTCTTGCGTGGTTATGGGGGAGTTTAGTTTTTGTAATTGTTCATTCTCTATGGTGGGTAAGTTTAGGGATGTGAGGTACTGATCAATGGTACTCTGGGTCGGTTGGGCGGATGTGTGATCATTCTGTAAGTTGTATAGGGACTGGTAATAATTTCTAAAAGAGTTTGCGATTTCCTTTGGATGTGTTATTCTTTCCTGGGTCTCCTGCTTTTTGAGGTATGCTATGGAGTTTTTAATTCTTCTGCTTTTTAATTGTGAGGCTAGTAGCTTGCCCGCTTTGATTCCTTGTGAGTAATATGTAGCTTTTAGATTGCATATCCTACGCTCTGATTCCTCTAACATGAGGAGTTTTAGGTCATTCCTAGCTTTGTTTAAACTTGCGAGGGTTAGGGGATCATGTGTGCTTTTGTGGTGCTGCTCTAATGTTTCTACTAAGGCAAGGGCCTCCACCATAGTTTTTGCATTCTGCTTCCTATCTCTGGCTGCTAGCTGTATTAGAAAGCCTCTGGTAAAGGCCTTATGTAGGGCATTTAGGTCTGTCATAAAGAGATCAATTCTTGTATACGTGCCGTGTGGTGCAGAAAAGTACGTGAAATCCTTTTCATCCGCGTGCATGCACCTCCACGGATCGTATAGTTGATTGCCCTTTAAGAATTGCTAAAGTGTTTGTCGTACAAGGGTGCTTGGTTTTGATACATCCAGTTTGGGATTAGAAATTTAAGTTGACCCACATTTGGGGCATACACATTAACTATTGTATAATACACATTATTAATATTGCAGATCAAAATTATGTAACGTCCTTTAGGGTAAGTGCTTCTTGTAGATTAAAGGCTACTTTCGAGGATATCGCTATCATAACCCCATTTTTTTGAACGGGGCATTAGCTAAAAAAGGTGTGTGGGAATAGGGGATGGGGACATTGTGGGGCTTTGGTGGCCTGAAAATGAGTCTCCTGGAGGCTAAGAACGTCAGCTTGTAGCTTTGTAGCTTCCTTCCATGCCGCCCTTCTTTTGAAGGGGCTATTTAGCCCATGAGCATTTAAAGGGACTAGTGTTAATGGCATTGGTGTTGTTAGTGCTCAGCTTTACTTTACCCGGGCGTTGTGCGGAATCCGAGTAGGGCTGCCTTTTGTCCATCTTCTGTGGGAAAGGTTTTAAGGCGATGAGGTGTTCCTTGTAGTCGACTTCTAGTTGGATGTCATTCTGTGTTCTTTTGGTAGTGTTCTTCCGCCTGTTGGGAGAGGAGGTGGACCTACTGGGATATAAAAGATTACTGCGAGAGGTATTGAGACTTAGTGTTCCAATACATTGGTAAGGTGATATCCGTAGTGGGTGATAGATATAAAATGAGCTGGAGACTTAGTACTGCCTGGGGCCATAAGATGAGTAACCGTAGCGAACTCGTGAACTGTATCATAACAGGGAGGGGGAAAAACGTTTGTAATCTCATAGATTACCAAGTAGCAACCACTACTCTGAAGGTGAAAGGGGGGTAAGAGAAAACTGAACTCAACAGGTACAGCCTCCTAATTGCAGAGTTAGCGAGGGTTGAGTGACATTGGGAGTGGTGTGAGATTCTTATACTAGTATACGGTACTACATTTGCATCTTGTCATATGCCGGGCTTACTGTGTTACTCCGCGATCAAATATATCTTCTGATTGCTTCGTGGAGGAATTATTGGATCTTCTTTGGGGTCTTTCATCTGGTGGAGGGAGAAGTTTTCAATCCTGGAGTAGATGGAGGCCTTCGTCTAACGTGGTGATTACATGCTGTCTGTTGCCCCTGGTGATAATGAGCTTAGCAGGCGGTCCCCAATTGTACACTATTTTATGGTTCTGCAACATCTTGGTTATTGCGACTAGCTGTTTGCGGGCTGCTATGGTGTGCTGGGAGAGATCCATAAACAACTTTACCGTTGCATATGGGTCCGGGAGGGGGATCAGACGTCTGGATATCTGGGAGAGACTTTCTTTCACATGGGAAAAATGGATCCTTGCGATCATGTCTCTTGGTATATGCTCAGCGAGGTGGGGGAGTTTCGGCAATCTGTGTGCCCGATCTATGATCATTTCAGCTTGCGGTGTTTCTGGGAGAAGAGAAGTGATCATCTGTTGAATATACTTTTTAAGATCCCCTGACAATACTGACTCAGGGACCCCCCTGAATTTCAAGTTGTTCCTTCTGGAACGGTCTTCCATGTCAGCCATTTTGGTTTTGAGTTGAGTGATGTTGTCTGCTGCTTCTTTGTATGCGTCCACAAGATCATTGTGGGCGACCTCAAAGTCAGACATTTTGTCCTCCATAATGTCAACCCTGTCCCCCAGGTCTGAGATTTCTGCTCTCATTTTGGAGACCGCTGACAACATGTCATTATGCAGGGTGCTGCGTAACGCCATCAGCATGCCTTTCATTGTAGTGTCTATGATTGGTTGCCCTGTAGTGGGGAACTGCGAGATGGGGTCGTTATCTTCCCTTGCTTCTCCCTCCCCCTCCTCATCCTGCAATGCCTGCTGCAACGGATCAAGTCTGGGCCTGGATTTTTGGGGGCTTTGGAATGGGGAGTGGAGGTTACTTGCCTGGCCTTTTCAGGACGCTGAGCATGTTGCTTTTGTCTGTCTGCTCGGTCCTGCCTGCCCGGCCTGCTGCCTGTCTCTTGCTGATGCACCGCCATCTTGGCTGTGGGGAGCTCGAGCTGCCGTGAATATCTCTGCTAGCTTGCGGGGAGCTTCCTGAGTCTTTCTCTTACTCATCCCAATCCCTGTGGCTTGAGGAAGAGTCCTCCATTGATTTGGGGTGTTTTGGCTGCTCCCTCTGTGCTACACGTCGCTCGTAGAGGCTGTGCTGTCCGGAGCTCTCTCACTCTGCGGCCATCTTCCGCACTGCCGGCCACGCCCCCTAGATTGTAATATAATATTGATATGATGTGCAACAGAAATGTTTTTTCTATAATTCCTTATTTTGTTTAATATAGCTGATTTTAAAAATTATAATGATCAAAGAAACAAACTTGTCAAAATTGACAGTTGAGCAATTTGAAACTTTTGAAATAAGTTCTGCAGTGAAATTCTTAATTACTTAATATAAACACATGCCAAAGATGTTTAGTTTATTTAGCAATGGGAATTTGCTGTGTATACAGCACAGAATGAATACCTTTTTTTTCAGTTCCCTATGCTTATACTTTCTGACTTCATTTATCTTGTCTATCCACAGTGTCACCTAAAGAGGCACAAAGGCCAGAGCTCTTGCGTAATCAAGTCTCTTATGATTATAGCAAACCAGTTTAGATGAAATTAGTCATCTTGTCCACTTATTCCACCTTTCACCTTGCCAAGTTACATCTATACACCACACTGGGTTATGCAATCACAAAATAATCTGTAAAACATTAAACGCTGTCTAATGTTATGTATTGCTCAATAAGAAATATTGCATAAAATTGAACAGTATTTTAAATTTAGCTAAAGTGAATGTAAAGTTTTATTTTTTTTTCTTAAAATAATACATTTTTTCCACAAGTAAGGAAAATATATGTTAATCATGGCAGAAATGCAGTGTCCTTGTCACCAACACAAACTTAGCTTCCATCCACGTGGTCTTCTGTAAATCTCCATGTAATGGAAGTGAGGAGAGAAAGATGTGTCTATAAACCCAAAATCAAAAATGTTTATATATTGCAGCTTACCAATACTTATATATGATGGATGCGGTAGTTTTCTTTTTGAGGCTGGGTTCACACTAGTGCGTATTGGATGTGGGTTTCCCTGTATCCAATTCGCATGACAGGAGATTGTGACTGGCTCTCAATGGAGCCATTTCACACATGTCCATGGCAGCTGCGGAGCAAATTGCACAGGGGTCCTGTGCGTCTTTGGCTCCGTTTCAGGTCCGAATTCAGGCAAAAATTCGGGCCTGATTCATCCCTGAAATAGAGAACAGGGACACAATCTTTTACTTTTATTTTCACCTGGTGATCCCACTAGTAAGTCTGTTATTAAACAACTTCCTTTAATAGATCAAGCTTCCAGCAAAAGGGGCCATCTGAGGTTTGCGACAAACTACCTAACACCGTCAGGAATGCTTGCAATGCATAGCATTTATTCATTTAAATCATGTAAAAACCTTTATCCCAAAAGTAAAAAAAAACATTGCTGAAACTACCTAATTAATCTCCCATCTAAGATCCTCACGTTATTTGTGTGATTGAATAAGAGATCCAGAATTAACTTCACACAAACACAATGTCTGTTTTTCTCCGTGTGGGATAAACAAATATGTGATAAACCATGGTTTAAAAGATTTCAAGCAAACTAAAACAAATCCAGCTCTTAGATAAGGTACATGAAAAGCCTTAGCCATTGCAACAATGCCTGAGCAACAATGCCTATGAACCTTAGTTGATGACAAACTCATATTTAAAAGCATGACAAACTCGTAGGTCTTTATATCAATACAGGAACAAACCAGGCAGATCCCTAGCCTGAACCATATGGAGACTCACCTCTGCTTATTTACCCATAAATTAGAAAATGAGCATGGTCTTCCAGTACATTCAAACAAATAGCTTCATGCTTCCACAAGGACTATAAAATGTTTTACGGCCTAGGGGGTCACACAATATCACAGACACCTGATTCCACACCCCAAAACATTGAGCAATACTTGCTCAAAGTGAGGATTTTCCTCATCGGACAGACAACTTTTGAATGGTGAACTACTGTATATTTAGCATGATGCAAACCCCATAAGACATCAGGCCCAGCTGACTTCAAACTTCTATGTTATCAAAAAATATAGCACCTTCTCCCTCAACCCTTCCCTGAAGCTTATATCTTAATTGTGGATGACTACCAGTAAACCCTTGACTCTCTGTGGGGCCTCATTTTGGTTATACCAACAGAAGAGCAAAGACTATCCCAATGTGCCAGATATCAGCGTACTTTATTGCTTAATGTGGACGTTAAATTGTTTTAAAAAATCTTGGCTAACTGAATACTCACCTTTATTCCATGATCGCTCACCCTGACCAGGTCAGGTCCATACTTAATAAAGAGACTAAGGTCAATACATCTAATACATTAAATTTAATTCACACATCGAAATTCACAACCCTGTTGAATGCCAATGTTGAAGAGGTGGTGACTAGAGTTGAGCGGACACATGGATGTTCGGGTTCGGTGGGTTTGACCGAACTTCGCGAAAAAGTTCAAGTTCAGCCCCGGACTTGACCTGAACCCCATTGAAGTCAATGGTGACCCAAACTTTTTGGCACAAAAATGGCTCTAAAAAAGTCCTGGAAAGGGCTAGAGGGCTGCAAAAGGAAGCAAAATCGGGGCAAAAGTAGGACAAGTGCCCTGCAAACAAATGTGGATAGGGAAATAACTTAAAATCACATAAAAAAAAAAATGGAGGAGGAAGTGGATGTGTAGTAGGAGGTTGAGGAGGCGGTGACCGTGGCGGTGTAGGTGGTGGAAGTGGCAGTGGAGGAGGAGGAGGTAGCCAACACAGTTTTTGTTTGTTTGGGGTTTTTTTCTAATTCGGGTAGCCCCCAAAATATTGAGACATAATTTTAAAAAAAAAGATACGTTCACTTAAGTATACCAATGGCTGTATGAGGCCGGTATAAATGGCTATTCTGCACAAGGTACAGACAAGTCTTGTGGGATCCATGCCTAGTTCATTTTAATAAAGGTTAGCTTGTCCACGTTGGCTGCGGACAGGCGGCTGTGCTTGTCTGTGATAAAGCCCCCTGCCGTGCTAAACACACGTTCAGACAATACACTGGCTACAGGGCAGGCCAGCACCTCCAAGGCATAAAGGGCAAGCTCAGGCCATGTGCCCAATTTGGAGACCCAGAAGATGAATGGGGCAGACACATCAGGCAGTACGTGTAGGCGTATGCACACATACTGTTCCGCCATGTTGCTGGTGCTGCTGTTTGTTGTGGCGTGCCACTAACCCTGCCTTCTGAGGTGCTGGCAGTGCCACAGCTGCATAGGCGACCTCTTCCTCCTCCTCTGCCTTCGCCTTGTGCTTCCACTGAGCCCCGGTGTCATTTGGGAATGCCTTCAGAAACGCGTCTACCAGCGTGCGATTGTAGTCGCGCATCTTCTGATCCCGCTCTAGTGAGGGAATTAAGGACGGCACGTTGTTCTTGTAATGGGGATCCAGCAGGGTGGCCACCCAGTAATCAGCACAAGTTACAATGTGGGCAACTCGGTTGTCATTGCGCAGGCACTGCAGCATGTAGTCGCTCATGTGTGCCAGGCTGCACAGAGGCAAAGACAAGCTGTCCTCTGTGGGAGGTGTATCATCTGTGTCCTCCATATCCCCCCAGCCACGCTCCAGTGATGCCCACAAGCTGCGTTGAGTGCCACCCTGCTGTGAACATGGTTCCTCCTCCTCCTCATCATCATCCTTGTCCTCCTCATCCTCCAGAACTGTGCCCTGGCTTGAAAATTGTTTACCTGGCCTATGCTGGTGCAGGAACCCACCCTCCGAGCCACTTGTGAATGACTGGCCTGATAACCATGGAAATGACCCCTCTTCCTCCTCCTCCTGTGCCATATCCTCTTCCATCATCGCCCAAAGTGTTTTTTCAAGGAGACATAGAAGTGGGATAGTAACGCTGAGAACAGCATCATAAGCACTGGCCATGTTGGTGGAGTACTCGAAACACCGCAATATGGTACACAGGTCTCGCATGAAGGCCCACTCATTGGCGGTGAAGTGGTGCTGTTCCGCAGAGCGACTGACTCTCACGTGCTGCATATGAAACTCCACTATTGCCAGCTGCTGCTCGCACAGTCTCTCCAGCATGTGCAAGGCGGAGTTCCACCTTGTGGGCACATCACATAGGAGACAGTGAGCGGGAAGGCCAAAGTTTTGCCGCATCGCAGACAGGCGTGCAGAAGCAGGGTGAGAACACCGAAAGCGTGCACAGACAGCGCGCACTTTCTGCAGCAGCTCTGACATATCCGGGTAGTTTTTAGAAATTTCTGCACCACCAAATTCAGCACATGCGCCAGGCAAGGGATGTGCGTCAAACCGGCTAGGCCCAGAGCTGCTACGAGATCTTGCCCATTATCGCACACCACCAGGCTGGGCTTGAGGCTCAGTGGCAACAACCACTCATTGGTCTGTTGTTCAATGCCCGTCCACAGCTCCTACGCAGTGTGGGGTTTATCCCCCAAACATATCAGTTTTAAAACAGCCTGCTGTCGTTTTCCCTTGGATGTGCTAAAGTTGGTGGTGAAGGTGTTACGCTAACTGGATGAGGAGGTTGTAGAGGAGGAGGAGGAAGCACAGTAGGAGGAGGAGGCAACAGGAGGCAAAGAGAAATGCCCTGCAATCCTCGGTGGTGGAAGGACATGCGCCAAACTGCTATCCGCCTCAGGCCCACCCGCCTCTACATTTGCCCAGTGTGCAGTTAGCGAGATATAGCGTCCCTGCCCATGCTTACTGGTCCACATATTAGTGGTTACGTGGACCTTGCCACAGATGGAGTTGTGCAGTGCCCACTTAATCTTGTCCCCGACTTGTTTGTGCAGGAAAGGGATGGCTCGCCTGAAAAAGTAGTGGCGGCTGGGAACCACGTACTGTGGGACAGCCACCACCATCAGGTTTTTAAAACTGTCCGTGTCCACCAGACGGAATGACAACATTTCAAAGGCCAGGAATTTTGAAATGCTGGAATTCAGGGCCAGGGATCGTGAGTGTGTAGGGGAGTACTTCCTCTTTCTCTCCAGTGTTTGGGAGGTAGACAGCTGTAAGCTTCCATGGGATCATGGTGTGGAAATGCTTGGGGACGGTGGCGGACATGGTGGCGTTGCTGTCACATCGTCTGTTTGCTGGGTGGCAGGGGACACTGGCACTGTAGAGGTGGAGGAAGAGACCGAGGCAGCAGCAGAAGAGGAAGCAGGAGGAGCCCGAGACATTTCTTGGATTTTGAGGTGCTTATTCCAATGCAGCTTGTGCTTTGCATGTAGATGCCTGCTCATGCAGCTCAGGTTTAGAACATTTATGCCTAGCTTCAGGCTCTGATTGCACAGCGTGCAAACAACTCGTGTCTTGTCGTCAGCACATTGTCTGAAGAACTGCCATGACAGGGAACTCCTTTGAGCTGCCTTTGGGGTGCTAGGTCCCTGGGTGCGGTGGGTAGTAGCAGGTGATTTTATATGAGATGATTTTATAACGCTAATCTGTCCCTCAAACCAGCAGCAGGAACCTCTCCCTACACCAGTATGAAATGATTTTATAACTGTATTCTGTCCCTCACACCAGCTGCAGGAACCTCTCCCTACACCAGTATGAGATTATTTTATAACGGTAATCTGTCCCTCACCCCAGCAGCAGGAACCTCTCCCTACAGCAGTATGAGATGATTTTATAACGCTAATCTGTCCCTAACACCAGCAGCAGGAACCTCTCCCTACACCAGTATGAGATGATTTTATAACGGTAATCTGTCCCTCACACCAGGAGCAGGAACCTCTCCCTACACCAGTATGAGATGATTTTATAATGGTAATCTGTCCCTCACACCAGGAGCAGGAACCTCTCCCTACACCAGTATGAGATTATTTTAAAACGCTAATCTGTCCCTCACACCAGCAGCAGGAACCTCTCCCTATACCAGTATGAGATGGTTTTATAACGCTAATCTGTCCCTCACACCAGCAGCAGGAAC
>BLSH010263430.1:352939-363635 GCA_018402905.1 Glandirana rugosa
ACCTCAGGTGGACAGACTGATCGACTGTGATCAGTCTTATGTGCCACTTCCCCCTGCAATACTATCTTATTAAAGAAGTCATAACAGTGTACTATTCTATATTATTTTTAAATGTTTTTACACTCCCCACATAAGTGAAAACACTCTATGACATATATATCCAGTTCTAATCTCAACTCGCTTGGGCTTGACATTTCAAGCCCAGGTATGATTTGAAACCCCACAGGCACTGGGTCTGGGCTTGTGCCTGTAAACTTTTTTTCAAGCTCAAGCCCCCTCCCATTAAATAGGGTGTACAACTTATCGACGTCCCGTCGGTGATGCACTGGCCAATCACAGCCATGCCATTAGTAGGCATGGCTGTGATGGCTTCTAAGGGCAAACCAGTGAAACGCTTGTTGACTGGCTGCCCTGCAGCTATTCAACATGTGGGATAAATTACCCTCCCCCGAACTCGAACTTTTTTTCAAATGTCCGTGTTCGGGTCTGGGTCACGGACACCCCAAAGTTTAGTATGGACCCGAACTTTACAGTTCGGGTTCGCTCAACTCTAATCTTGACCTATATATACAGTATCTCACAAAAGTGAATACACCCCTCACATTTTTGTAAATTTTTATTATATCTTATCATGTGACAATACTGAAGAAATTATTCTATCATAACGTCCCCCTTCACCGTGTATTCTGACTAGTGTCAGCTAGTCAGACAGGTGGACTCCACCTCCATATAAGTGGCATGATAGCTGTATATTGTTACCTATTATTAAGTGTCCCATAGAGACATGAAACACGTTAGCAGCTACGTCGTGACCTGGGATCTGTCTGTACCACTTTGTGTTACTTTTTTGGATTTATGCACAATAAACGGTGTTTATCAGAATGCAGACGTCCAGAGACTCTTTCGTATCCTCTCAATCCTAAGCAGAGCTTGTACCTCATATGGAACAGCAGACAGGTATCACGGATTAATTGGCTTGGAGCGGGTGTTGTCTTCATACTAAAGAAATTACACTTTGCTACAATGTAAAGTAGTGAGTGTACAGCTTGTATAACAATGTAAGTTTGCTATTCCCTTAAAATAACTCAACACACAGCCATTAATGTCTAAACCACTGGCAACAAAAGTGAGTACACCCCTAAGTGGAAATTTTCAAATTGGGCCCAAAGTGTCAATATTTTGTGTGGCCACCCTTATTTTCCAGCACTGCCTTAACCCTCTTGGACATGGAATTCACCAGAGCTTCACAGGTTGTCACTGGAGTCCTCTTCCACTCCTCCATAACGACATCATGACGAGCTGGTGGACGTTAGAGACCTTGTGCTCCTCCACCTTCCATTTGAGGATGCCCCACAGATGCTCAATAGGGTTTAGTTATGGAGACATGCTTGGCCAGTCCATCACCTTTGCCCTCAACTTCTTTAGCAATGCAGTGGTCATCTTGGAGGTGTGTTTGGGGACATTATTATGTTGGAATACTGCCCTGCGCCCCAATCTCCAAAAGGAGGGGATCATGCTCTGCTTGAGTATGTCAAAGTACATGTTGGCATTCATGGTTCCCTCAATGAACTGTAGCTCCCCAGTGCCAGCAGCACTCATGCAGCCCCAGACCATGACACTCCCACCACCATGCTTGACTGAAGGCAAGACAAACTTGTCTTTGTACTCCTCACCTGGTTGCCACGACACACGATTGACACCGTCTGGACCAAATAAGTTTATCTTGGTCTCCTCAGACCACAGAACATGGTTCCAGTAATCCATGTCCTTGTCTGCTTGTCTTCAAACTGTTTGTGGGCTTTCTTGTGCATCATCTTTAGAAGAGGCTTTCTTCTGAGACAACAGCCATGCAGACTGATTTGATGCAGTGTGTGGCATATGGTCTGAGCACTGACAGGCTGATCCCCCACCCCTTCAACCTCTACAGCAATGCTGGCAGCACTCATACGTTTATTTCCCAAAGACAACCTATGGATATGACGCTGAGCATGTGCAGTCAACTTCTTTGGTCGACTATGGCGAGGCCTGTTCTGAGTAGAACCTGTCCTTTTAAACTGGTGTATGGTCTTGGCCACCATGCTGCAGCTCAGTTTCAGGGTCTTGGCAATCTTATTATAGCATAGGCCATTTTTATGTAGAGCAACAATTATTTTTTTCAGATCTTCAGAGAATACTTTGCCATGAGGTGCTATGTTAAATCTCCAGTGAACACCAAATTGAACACACCTGCTCCCCACTCACACCTGAGACCCTGTAACATTAATGAGTCACATGACACCGGGGAGGGAAAATGGATAATTGGGCGCAATTTGGACATTTTCACTTAGGGGTGTACTCACTTCTGTTGCCAGCGGTTTAGACATTAATGACTGTGTGTTGAGTTATTTTGAGGGGACAGGGAATGTACAGTGTTATAAAAGTACACTTACTACTTTACATTGTAGCAAAGTGTCATTTTTTCAGTGTTGTCACATGAAAAGATATAAAATATTTACAAAAATGTGAGGGGTGTACTCACTTTTGTGAGGTACTGTATATGCACTTTGTTGTCTTTATAGAAAAATGGCTCCAATATCAAATATTGTAAGCAATGTAAATTAATTATGGGATCGGCAATGATATATCCCAGTGAATGATGTATTTACGTATTTATACCATAGATGGTGCCCTCATTTGGGGTTGGATAATTGTGGGGTTTTGATAGAGATCAGGTGACCATCTGGACGCTTAGGGCATCACAGGGATGGGTACCTGGAATTGTTCCTGGATTTGCCCATCTTTTGTGGCGCCACTGACTCAGCGCTTGCGTTTGCGCCCTCAGTGAGCTGTCCCTGCTAGGATCATCTTGAATGGTCTTTACTGTGACTAGGGGATGGGCTATGCCTAAGCCTCTCCCTACTATGGGCATATTTTTCATCATGGCACCGAGTCTGCATCGGGTGGTACGTGACGTTTGACGTCATATCGTGCCTGACATCTGATCCGGCCTGGTCTGTGCATGAGCGCTGGTCTCTTCTGGGCATCCGCGCCACCGATGGCGCCATTGGCTGCTGGCGGTGGTGGAGAGGGGTATAAAATAGCGCCAACCTAATGACAGAGGATGTGACCTCAATAAGGAGAGAGAGAAAGCGTGGGTGACACAGATTTTTGTAATTTGCTATGGAGCCTTTTATGACAGTACCATATGGATGGTTCTTTCTGACAAGTCTCCACTCTATGTGTGTTTTATATAGGATTACAGCCAGCCTCTGGGATAAAATGCTTGGGGGCACGATTTGTCCCTCTATGAGCCTTTGTGATATTGGAGCCATATTTATATCAGATTTCTATATATTCATCAGTATTCAGGTAAAGGGAATTTGTGATGATATGCAAGCTCTGGGCACATGTGAGATATATTGATATTCTGTTTTGTATTTCGATGTGTTGTTAAATCATTTCTCTAAATTCTAATTGTAATGTCTGTCTGAAAATATACTATTTTTTAATTTATAGTGACTATTCATGCTGTATCCATCCAAAAAAATCTCCAGATGAAACCATCATATGGTGAAACATGTAGAGAATTTGAATATACTGCACCATTACAGTCATTGTATGGATATTATATATTGATGATAAGTTGTTTTTAATGTTTTCAATAAAAAAATTTGATACTTTTTAAACTTGTTTAGAAAATACTTTTTGGGCACCATTAAAATCCTGAATTCCTTCCATTGTTATTTGCGTAAAACAAGGGATGAGGTGCCGATGATTCTCAAACACCTAGCAACTAGAGTTGAGCGAACCCGGACTGTTCGGGGTCCGTACCGGACTGTAAAGTTCGGGTCCGTACCGGACTTTGGGGTGTCCGTGCCCCGAACCCGGACATTTGAAAAAAAAGTCTGGGTTCGGTATTCGGGTATTTTGCACGCCTTTTCTATAGCTGCAGGGCAGCCAATCAACAAGAGTTTCACTCGTTTGCCCTTAGAAGCCATCACAGCCATGCCTACTAATGGCATGGCTGTGATAGGCTAGTGCATCATCTGACCCAGCCTCTATATGAGCTGGAGTCACATATCCCGCGTGTCACATCATCTCAGGCTAGTGTAGGGAGAGCATGCTGCCGGCGCTGTGAGGGACAGACTATCGGTCTAATATCATCTCATCCTGCATTACAAACAGATTCCTGGCGGTGCTGTGAGGGGAAAGCTTAGCATTCTAAAACCCTCTGATACTGGACTAGGTAGAGTTTACTAGTACTGTGAGGGTTAGATTACCGATCTAATATCATCTCATCCTCCATTATAGACAGGTTCCTGGCAGTGCTGTGAGGGGAAAGCTTAGCGTTCTAAAATCATGTGATACTGGACTAGGTAGAGTTTACTAGTGCTGTGAGGGATAGATTACCGATCTAATATAATCTCATCCTCCATTATAGACAGCTTCAAGGCGGTGCTGTGACGGGAAAAGCTTAGCATTCTAAAACCATCTGATATTGGACTAGGTACAGTTTACTAGTGCTATGAGGGACAGATTATTGTTCTAAAATCATCTCCTAGTGCTATAGGGAGAGGTTCCTGCTTGTGCTGTGAGGGACAGATTATTGTTCTAAAATCATCTCCTAGTGCTATAGGGAGAGGTTCCTGCTGGTGCTGTGAGGGACAGATTATTGTTCTAAAATCATCTCCTACTGCTAGAGGGAGAGGTTCCTGCTGGTGCTGTGAGGGAAAGATTATTGTTCTAAAATCATCTCCTAGTGCTATAGGGAGAGGTTCCTGCTGGTGCTTCGAGGGGCAGATTATTGTTCTAAAATCATCACATAATGCTAGAGGGAGAGGTTCCTGCTGCTGCTGTGAGGGGCAGATTATTGTTCTAAAATCATTGCATACTGCTAGAGGGAGAGGTTCCTGCTGCTCCTGTGAGGGACAGATTATAGTTCTAAAATCATCTCATCATAGTGCTACAGGGAGAGGTTCCTGCTGCTCCTGTGAGGGACAGATTATTGTTCTAAAATCATCTCATCATAGTGCTACAGGAAGAGGTTCCTGCTGCTCCTGTGAGAGACAGATTATTGTTCTAAAATCATCACATACTGCTAGAGGGAGAGGTTCCTGCAGCTCCTGTGAGGGACAAATTATTGTTCTAAAATCATCACATACTGCTAGAGGGAGAGGTTCCTGCTGCCCCTGTGAGGGACAGATTATAGTTCTAAAATCATCTCATCATAGTGCCATAGGGAGATGTTCCTGCTGGTGCTGTGAGGGACAGATTATTGTTCTAAAATATCTCTTACTGCTAGAGGGAGAGGTTCCTGCTGCTCCTGTGAGGGACAGATTATTGTTCTAAAATCATTACATACTGCTAGAGGGAGAGGTTCCTGCTGGTGCTGTGAGGGACAGATTATTGTTCTAAAATCATCTCCTACTGCTAGAGGGAGAGGTTCATGCTGCTCCTGCGAGGGACAGATTATTGTTCTAAAATCATCTCATCATAGTGCTAGAGGGAGAGGTTCCTGCTGCTCCTGTGAGGGGCAGATTATTGTTCTAAAATCATATCATACTGGTGTAGGGAGAGGTTCCCGCTTCTGGTGTGAGCTGTGCATTTCTTGCACAAAAATAAAAAGTGCATCTATGTTGCTGTTTTCCAAAAAAAAGAAGATTTTTTTTTTTTGTATTAATAAATAGTGCTACATAGTACATTTGCTGCCAGAATGAGGAGAGTGTCAAATAATAGAAGTGGTCGTGGTGCTGCTGATGCTGCTGGTGTTGGTGGTGTTGGTGAAGTTCCTGTTGCAAGGAGAGGACGTGGTCGATTTGTGCCAGCTACACGCACACGTGAAACACCTTCCTCAGGTGTGAGTAGCCGACAGAACCTTCAACATTATATGGTAGGCCCGAATGCCGCTCAACGAATGGTGAGGCCAGAACAAGTACAGGCGCTAGTAGATTGGGTGGCTGAAAATGCCTCCAGTTCCTTCACATTGTCTCCCACCCGGTCCCTTGATGAAAGCTCAGAGTTGGCACCTGAACCCCATGGCCATCTGTCTTTCACCTCAGCCCCTTGTAAATCAGCCAAGCAGTCTGAGCCCCAAGTCATGCAACAGTCTGTTATGTTTTTTGATGACTCTCCTGGTGTGCTTTCCGTGGGTCACTCACATAGCCCTGTCCCAGAAGTGGATGACATTGAGTGCACCCATGCCCAACCACTTCTGTTGCAGGATGAGGACATGGAAACACCAGTCTCTGATGATGAGGAAACACAGGTGCCAACTGCTGCGGCTTTCCACAGTGTGCAGATTGACAAGGAGGGCAGTGGTGAAGAGTGGGTGGAAGATGATGTGGAGGAGGATGATAAGGTCCTAGACCCCACATGGAATGAAGGTCATGCGAGTGACATGTGCAGTTTTGGAGGAAGAGGTGGTGGTCGCACAGAAGCACCAGCACAGCAAAAGAGGAAGCAAGTTGCAAAAGCGGAGCGAGCATCCCCTAGACAGTATGCCTGCTACTACCCACCGCACCCAGGGACCTAGCACACCAAAGGCAGCTCAAAGGCGTTCCCCGGCGTGGCGGTTCTTCAGACAATGTGCTGACAACAAGACACGAGTGGTTTGCACGCTGTGCAATGAGAGTCGAAAGCGAGGCATAAATCTTCTAAACCTGAGCACAACCTGCATGACCAAGCATCTAAATTCAAAGCACGAGCTGCAGTGGAATTAGTACCTCAAAATCCAAGAAAGGTCTCGGCCTCCTCCTGATTCCTCTTCTGCTGCTGCCTTGGCCTCTTCCTCCACCTCTACAGTGCCAGTGTCACCTGCCACCCAGCAAACAGACGATGTGACAGCAACGCCACCATGTCCACCACCGTCCCCAAGCATTTCCACACGGTCCCAAGGAAGCTTACAGCTGTCCATCTCCCAAACACTGGAGAGAAAGAGGAAGTACGCCCCACCCACCCGCGATCCCTGGCCCTGAATGCCAGCATTTCAAAATTCCTGGCCTTTGAAATGCTGTCATTCCGTTTGGTGGACACGGACAGTTTTAAAAACCTGATGGCGGTGGCTGTCCCACATTACTTTTCCAGGCGAGCCATCCCTTCCCTGCCCAAACAAGTCGTGGACGAGATCACGTATGCACTGCGCAACGCCATCCGGGGCAAGGTCCACATAACAACTGATACGTGGACCAGTAAGCACGGGCAGGGACAATATATCTCACTAACTGCACACTGGGCAAATGTAGTGGCAGGTGGGCCTGAGGTGGCTAGCCGTTTGGCGCATGTCCTTCCGCCACCGAGGATTGCAGGGCATTTCTCTTTGCCTCCTGTTGCCTCCTCCTCCTACTGCACTTCCTCTTCTACCACCTGCTCATCCGCTCAGTGTAACACCTTCACCACCAACTTCAGCACATCAAGGGGAAACATCAGCAGGCTGTTTTAAAACTGATATGTTTGGGGGTTAAACCCCACACTGCGCAGCAGCTGTGGAAGGTCATTGAACAACAGACCGATGAGTGGTTGTTTTCACAAAGCCTCAAGCCGGGCCTGGTGGTGTGCGATAATGGGCGAAATCTCGTAGCAGCTCTGGGCCTAGCCGGTTTTGACGCACATCCCTTGCGTGGAGCATGTGCTGAATTTGGTGGTGCAGAAATTTCTAAAAAACTACCACGATATGTCAGAGCTGCTGCAGAAAGTGTGGGCCATCTGTGCACGCTTTAGGCGTTCTCACCCTGCTGCTGCTCGCCTGTCTGCGCTGCAGCGGAATTTTGGCCTTCCCGCTCACCGCCTCCTATGCGACATGTGACGTGGAACTCCACCTTGCACATGCTGGAGAGACTGTGCGAGCAGCAGCAGGCAATAGTGGAGTTTCAGCTGCAGCACGCACGAGTCAGTCACTCTGTGGAACAGCACCACTTCACCACCAACGAGTGGGCCTCCATGCAAGACCTGTGTACCATATTGCTGTGTTTCGAGTACTCCACCAACATGGCCAGTGCCAATCACCCTGTTCTCAGCGTTACTATCCCACTTCTATGTCTCCTTGAAAAAACACTTCGGGCAATGATGGAAGAGGATGTGGCACAGGAGGAAGAGGAGGAGGAAGAGGGGTCATTTCAACGGTTATCAGGCCAGTTATTCACAAGTGGCTCGGAGGGTGGGTTCCTGCACCGGCATAGGCCAGGTAAAAAATGTTCAGGCCAGGGCACAGTTCTGGAGGATGAGGAGGACGAGGATGATGAGGAGCAACATGGTGGAACACGCCTACACATACTGACTGATGGGTCTGCCCCATTCAACTTCTGGGTCTCCAAATTGGCCACATGGCCTGAGCTTGCCCTTTATGTCTTGGAGATGCTGGCCTGCCCTGCAGCCAGTGTATTGTCTGAACGTGTGTTTAGCACGGCAGGGAGCGTTATCACAGACAAGCGCAGCCACATGTCAACAGCCAACGTGGACAAGCTAACGTTTTTTAAAATGAACCATTCATGGATCCCACAAGACTTGTCTGTACCTTGTGCAGAATAGATATTTATTCCGGCCTCACACAGCCGTTGGTATACTTAAGTGAACTTATTCTTTTTTTTTTTTTTTTTTTTTTTATAGAACATAAGTCTTTATTGGAATTTGTAACAGGAGAAATTTTTATAATATGTCTCAATATTTTGGGGGCTACCCCAATTAGAAAAAAAACCCCAAACAAACAAAAAACAGCGTTGGCTACCTTCTCCACCTCCACTTCCACCTACATCGGCACGGTCAGCACCCCCTCAACCTCATACTCCACATCCACC
Source organism: Glandirana rugosa (assembly GCA_018402905.1). Taxonomy (NCBI): domain Eukaryota; kingdom Metazoa; phylum Chordata; class Amphibia; order Anura; family Ranidae; genus Glandirana; species Glandirana rugosa. Next base: position 361,708 of record BLSH010263430.1, read on the forward strand.
TCCTCCTCCATTTTTTTATTTTTTTATGTGATTTTAAGTTATTTCCCTATCCACATTTGTTTGCAGGGCATTTGTCCTACTCTTACCCCCATTTTGCTTCCTTTTGCAGTCCTCTAGCCCTTTCCAGGACTTTTTTAGAGCCATTTTAGTGCCCAAAAGTTCTGGTCACCATTGACTTCAATGGGGTTCGGGGTCAAGTTTGGGGCCGAACTCAAACTTTTTTGCACAGTTCGGCCAAACCCGCCGAACCCGAACATCCAGGTGTCCACTCAACTCTATTAGAGAGGTTTGAGGAAAAACATATACAGGCCAGAAAATCCAGCGCTGGGACAGAGCATCCTGACCCCTGACTCTTGGATTAAAGAGCCAGGAGAACACTGGCAGCTGAGCACTGACAGGAGATGCCATTTTATCCACTTGCAGAGTGCCCCACTGAGCAAACAGTTATAGGAAACATCTATAGGTTTAGATCCAGAAAGTGTGTGCTCAAAAAGCCTCTGCTCACATATTCTCCACCCTGGGAAGGTACAAGACTGACAGGGACAACAGATTGCACTCCGGCAACCATTGTGTGCCGCAATCTGCCCAAGGCTGCTTTTCTCCATGATTCGACACATATGTTACTGTTGTCTGTCTGATTCCTTACGATGGCCCTGGAGCAGTGGTGCAAAGGTCAGTAATGGCTTCTGTGCTGCCATCAACTCTAGAATGAGGAAATCCCTCACTTCAATCTTCCTTGAGCAAACTGGTTCTGACAGTGAGCTTGACCCACTGCTGGAGTAAAGCAAGCTTAAGGTGTTTGAGATGCCATCGAGCCCAGGCCGCTGTGGGGACTGCTGCATTCATCAATACCCTCATACAATGCCTTGCTGATATCGATGACTTGTCTTCAGAGCATGGACCATCAAGATCAAGAGGGGTATCTTCTTCTTTGGAAGGAATACCTTCCCCACTGTCATTTGAGACACCCAGAAACTATAACCTCTGTGAGGGAACTAGCTGGCTCTTGCTGAAGATGATCAACCAACCAAAGCTCTATAGCATCTCCAGAGCCCTCGCCCGATGATTCAGGAGCCCCTAACTTATTTCCACTGCTTTCCATCTAAAGGCATCTTCATCAGCCTTAAAAAGGAGGACTTAAGAAGCAGACATAGGTCATCCTCCTACATAAAGTCTTTTTTGGAAAAGTCTGAAGAAGGTTGGTCGGCCTGAAAAAAATATTTAGTCCAGTTACTGGCTTCAGTAGGAAAATTGGACCTTGCCAGAATAGGATGACCCTTGCACAAGGGTCTTCTGTGGAAGGAATACCTTCCCCACTGTCATTTGAGACATCCAGAAACTATAACCTCTGTGAGGGAACTAGCTGGCTCTTGCTGAAGATGCTCAACCAACCAAAGCTGGAAGCAGCAGGATTCATACCGTCATGTTCATTTGTATCTTCTCTTGGAAGAGACTGAAGCTGATCGTTTGCCTGGGAAGCCCCCGAAACTGCACATTGCCAGAATAGGCAACCCCTCATTAGGCCAGTGGACACATTCCTATTGACTGTTTTGACCACATGCTTAATGAATGTTACAACCTTTTAGCTGCCGTCATCTTCATCCTTTGTTGCTTGAACAAAGCAGTATTCTTGCAGTCATGTTCATCCTTAACCTCTCTTAGGAAGTGTCTGAATAGAATTGCTTGGCTGGAAAGGCTTGGAGACTGTTCATTGTCGGAACAGGTAACCCCTTCACAGAGCAATTGGAAACACTCCTCTAGAGTGTATAGACCATGTGCTTAAACAAATGTGACTGCCTGTTAAGTGTTGCCATCCTTATCTTTATCTGCTTGAACCAACAAGCTTCATACATAACATTCATGTGTATCCTCTCTTGGAAGAGTCTGGAGAGAGTTAATTTTTCCACAGTGTGAGTGAAAACAACCCA
>BLSH010263430.1:375351-389134 GCA_018402905.1 Glandirana rugosa
TCTTCTCATGTTAAATGGGGTGGTGTACAAAAAGTGAAACATGGTATACATGGTAAAAAACTTGTTGAGGGGAGGTGGGTAATAGACGTAGGTATGATTCTAAACCGTAATGATACAACTATGAAGGTTTAGAAGGTTTCCTTGGAGAGAATATATATTGGATGATGTTCTGTCTGTGAGTGGTTTTGGTTCGGATACTATTTTACCCTTCACCTAAACCCTTGGAGAAAGAGACTTATCGTTACCAGGGTCCATCACAACTCGCTTGGGCCTGACATTGCAAGCCCAGGTATGGCTTGAAAGCCCACAGGCACCGTGCCTGGGCCTGGGACCGAACCCGAACGATTTTTGAAATGTCCGGGTCCGGGTCCGTGCCACGGACACCCGAAAGTTCGGTATGGACCCGAACGTTACAGTCCGGGTTCGCTCAACACTACCTGGGACCATTGCTATTCAGAGAAAGAGGTTCCCAAATCCACTTCCCATTTTATCATAGGCTTGGTTTTGGTGAGTGTCTGTCTTGTAGTAGGTTATATATAAGAGAGGTTCCTTTGGAAGATTTGGAAGTATCAACATAGTAATGCCAAATCTTAGTATGGATGCAGATAATGGGTGGAGGGGAGTTGTTCAAAAAATGGTACATATGGTACAAAGTGAAAAACATGTGGTGGGGTAAATTGTACTCTTCTATCATGGCGTTTGGAGTTTTAGGTTTATCCCCCAGTATCAGGTCATCTATCCAATGAATGTCGTATTTACTCCAGTTTTGGACACTGATGTCCGGGATTAGATATTCTAGTGTGGTGAGTGGCAGTTTCATTTTGATGGAGTGAGAGTGTTTGACTGGTGTGTCCCTTAGTGCTCTACATACAGCTAGAGAGGCTTTAGATGTTAAAGGTATGTTAGAGGTATTGAGTTGGATCCAAGAGTCAGCAAACAATAAGGCGCAAGGGTTGGAGGTTTTGTTGAGGCTTTTTTCAATTTCTAGCCATAATGGTTCCACTTGGGTGTTAAACCAGTATTTTAAATGATTCAGTTGGACTGCTGAGTGATAGTCCTTTAGGTCTATCATGCCCATGCCGCCCGCTGTCCTATGCTTAATTAGGTGACTATGTGAGCATTGCGCTCTTTTCCCCTGCCATATGAATTCCTTCAACTGGGAGTTTAGAGAGTTCATATGGTGTTGTTGTGGAGGGATATGAAGAGTCCTGAAGATGTACAAGATTTGCGGAAGTATCATCATTTTATAGGCAGCCAGTCTCCCAACCCAAGACATCTCCGCCTGAGTCATTTGTTTTAATTCCTTCTCAATTTTAGTGATCAATGGTTTGTAATTGTTTTCGGCCAGGGAATCGCATTTCGGTGTTATTTTTATGCCCAGGTAGGATAAGCCTGTTTCTGTCCAGGTGTACGGCATGCTCACTCTCAATTTAGTGGCTATTGGTTTGGGGATGTTTAGGTCCATAATCAGGGATTAAGAGTGATTGACTTTGTAAATGAAAGATTGCTGAATTTAGTAAGAATTTCGTGTACTTGTGGTAAGGAAATTTGGGGGTTAGTCAGCATGAGTATGATATCATCTGCAAACAGGTTTACGACATGGGGTCTGTCCTTGAAGAGGAAGCCTGATATCAGAGTGTGAGAACGGATTCTTTCCGCCAGTGGTTCAATCATTAAGTTGAATATTGTCGGGGATAAAGGACACCCCTGTCGTGTGCCATTTGTTATGCGGACAGGTTTAGATAGCATCCCTGCTGTGTACACCTGGGCAGATGGAGAGGAATAAAGTGCAGCTGTGGCTGATTGAATTAGGCCCTGGAATCCAAACCTGCGTAGTACGAGGGACATGTATCCCCAGTACACGTGGTCGAACAACTTCTCCACATCTATAGAAAGCAGCAGGGAAGGCGTCCGACCACGCTCCGCAAATTGCAATACGTTGAGCACACGCCTCGTGGCATCCGAGGCCTGTCTACCAACCATGAACCCCGATTGATCTGGTTGAATCAAATGTGGAAGAATATTTTTTAGTCTTTGTGCGAGCGTTTTGGCGTATATTTTAATGTCTGCATTAAGCAGAGAGATGGGTCAGAAGTTAGCAGGGTTACCAGGATTTTTTCCAGGCTTAGGGAGTGTAACAATGTGTGCTTTAAGCATCTCTGAGGGGAATGCCACCCCGCCCGCTGCTGTGTTAAACAGTTTTACTAGGTGTGGGGTAAGTATTTCGGTATATGTGTGATAATATTCATTGCTGAACCCATCCGGGCCCGGGGATTTCCCACACGGCATAGATTTAATTGTTTTCCCTATTTCCTCTGGAGAGAAGTGGACTGTTTAAAGTTTCTAGGTCTGTAGTAGAAAGTGTTGGTAATTTAATTTTATCGAGAGAGGACAAGATGGTGTCCGTCGTGGGTCGGGGGGTAGAGCTATTGACTTTTAAGTTATATAATGAGTCATAATAGTCCGCAAACGCGTCTGCTATTTGTTGGGGATTTATACGTTTTTGTTTAGTTATGGGACGATAGAGGAAGGGGATCTTAGCCTTGATCCTGCGGGCTTTTAAATGTGAGGCTAGGAATTTTCCTGCTTTATTGTGGGAAGAGTAATATTTCATTTTGAGCCTGCTGAGCATAAAGTCATGGTCCTCCTGTAATAGCGAGCGTAGTTCCAATGGTGTAGTGGCCAGCATGGACGCTGTGTCTGGGTTTGGGTTGGTTTTAATGGCTTGCTCTAATACCTGTAGGTTAGTCAGCGTTGTATATAGTTTTATACCTCTTAAGCGTTTAGCTCGTGCCCCCTGCTGAATCATGATACCTCTAAGATATGCCTTGTGCGCGTTCCACACCATGAAGATGTCAGTATCAGGGGTATTATTGATGCTGAAATATTCTTTCAGCTGCTGTGTGAATAGGTCCCTGCTAGGTTTGTCTTTGATGAGTTTGTTATTGCATCTCCAGGTTGAAACAGGTTTACAGCTACCTTTCTCTGAGATTGAAATGGATATAACCGCGTGGTCAGACTACATAATATCCGCAATCTTGGAGGAAGTTATCCGTTGTAGCATCCATTTATCAACAAAAAAATGATCCAATCTAGAATATGAGTTATACCTGGGGGAATAATATGTGTAGTCACGTTCTGATGCATGTAAACAACGCCATGTATCATAAACATCTTCACTCTGCAAGATATTGGATAGGAGGGAGGCACGATATTTCCTACTAGTTGTTGAGTCTAGTTTGGGGTCTATGAGAGAGTTCATGTCCCCGCCTATTATCAATTCTCCCTTTTTTCAGTTAGCTATGTGTTTGAATAGCTTGCGAAAGAATTTGCCTTGTCTAGTGTTAGGTGCATAGACCCCTACAATAGTGTATAATCTGTCGTTTATAGTACATACCAAAATTACATACCGACAACTCTCGTCCAACATCTTTGAGTGCAGTTTAAAGGAGACAGTATCCTTAATAGTTATGAGGACACCTCTTTTTTTTTACTTTTAGCTTGCAGAAAAGACATGGGGAAAGTCCCTGTGGTGGAAAAGTGGAGCAGCGTCTGTCTTAAAGGCACTTATCTCAAGGAGCCAAACAGTTCATAAAACATAACTTTTATTGTAGATATTATAGAAAAGAGTATACAACCACTGGAGCAATTAAAATAAAATTGACAACGTTGTCAGATTGCGGCCTAGACGCGTCTCACACCCATACACCCAGCCAGCCACACACACAGCCAGATAAACTACCGTGACCGATATCCAATTGGGTAGCCTCAGAGTCAAATCTCATGGGGTAAATTGTGAGAGGGTGATAGGCAATTGAATATCTGGGAGCAAGGGTGACTGATTGGGTGGAATGCTACCCATGCACAGTCCTGGAGGAACTTGGGGAGCACAGAAGGAATCTGGAGGAGGGGGTGTTGGTGCTTTGGCAAAGGATTGCTAGCACATCACTACAGTCTTAACCAAGGCAGTAAGTGATTACTGGGTCCAATGCATATTGAATCCCCAACGCCAAAGTAGGGTCTGTCAAGCAATAATAGCAGTAAAGGTGTACAAGTTAAAGTCCAGGTGAGAACATAAACAGTGCGGTCTGGTAGTCACCAAAAGTCCAGGGCTGACCCGGGATGAATCATCAATGTCAAAGCTCCAGCCATATCGGCTGCTAATTGCTGTAAGAGCTTGTCCATGCAGGTGGCAACAATAGCACTGACATAAGTCGATCTCACCATACACCTTGCAGACGATACTGATGGTGGGACAGGATGCCTCACGGTGCTGTGTACTTCCCTTCACTGGTCTCCTTCCAGGAACCTCCTTCCTCCACAGCAGCATGGGAATATTCCTGCAGCTCCGGCTCATACACAGAGCAGTTACGGAGCGAGGATGGAGCACTCACATGGCGGGGGGCAGGTCCAGGCGCATCATAGAGGCCGTCAGGTGACGTAACGTTGACGCGTTTCATCTGACCAATAGCAGACTTCCTCGGAGCTAAGGGAGGGACTGGAGCAGGTCATGTTAAATAGTCCATCTTGAGTTGTAATAACAGCAACTAGCCGCTAGATGTCATGCTCACTGTTCACCCCAACGTTCACCCCTATTCCCACCACACACATCACGGCACTGATAGAAGTTTACTAACGATCCACATTGCTCAATATGTACCATTCAGAATAGATAATACAAGTCATAAGCTACACAAGCAACAGTCCAAGCTGGCATAGCTTAATCTATTCAATGGAGATTCTACCAACAGCAGTAGGGATTAACTCATTAACCCCACTAAGTCCAGTCACGACTAGTGAAAAGCAAAAATCATGGTCAGTAGAAGGATTCCCTGTATCTTAGAGATCAAGAAAAGAAAACAAAGGAAGGGAAAGAAAAGGAAAGAAAAGATAAGAAGGATTTGAGGCTTGAGTATAATAGTCTTTAGTTGATGTAGCCCAGCTAAGGTTATTTTTTGGAGTTCCATTTGCCTAAGACCCGAGACCACTCCCCTTTCTGGTGATGTAGAGAGAAAGGAGGTTTAGGGTTGGGAGGGTTTGGAGGCTCTACTGGAATGATATTCCAATCTTTAAAAAGGTTCAGGCCTTCTTGTATATTGTTGACTATAGACGTGGAGCAATCCCGTGTAATTTTGAGCGTAGCCGGATATTTCCATTGGTAGCCTATGTCGTGGTTCCTGAGTGCTTTAGTGATTGACAGCAGATTTTTACATCTCTGCAGGGTGTGGGCGGAGAAATCAGGCAAGACCTGTATATTCCTTGCTTTATCAGGTAGGAGATTTTTTTTTTCGGAAGGCCGAGATGATCGTTTCTTTTGCCTGAAAATAGTGCATCCGTAGGAGGACGTCCCTCGGTATCTCTTGCGGTAAGAAAGAGGGTTTCGGGATTCTGTGTTTGCGGTCTATAGTTAAATCCGCTGGTTGAAGGTCTGGAGAAACCATTTTAAACAGATCACGCAAGAAGTGAGGGAGTTGGGGATGCTGAATTGATCCAGGATCCCCCTTAATTTCACATTATTGCGCCTGGATCGATCCTCCAGGTCTGCTACCTTTGATTTCAGCCAAGTGATTTCTTCGGAGTGTGCTGTATGTGCGTCTACCATATTATTGAATGATTCTGTACATGCACTCACCGAGTCCTCTAAGTAGCTAACTCTTTCTCCTAGAGCTTGTACCTCTGCAGCTTATTGTTTGAAACACGCTTGTATGTCTGCTTGTAGTGAGGATCTGAGGGAAAGTAACATGTCTTTCATTGTGATGTCCGACATAGGCTATCCTACTGTGGGGAATGAGGTGATAGGGTCTAAAACTTTGTTGTCAGGAAGAAGGGGAGATTCGCTTACCTCCATTTCCGGCCCGTTATATACATCGGGTAGAGAAGCTCGTCTTGGACGCGATTTCACAGGGCTCCTTGTGTCGGGAGTCACGGGTGGCGATTCTCCTACGTCTTCTGTGTGTTTGGTTCCAGCCGGATCTGTATGGGGAAACACAAACGTAGCTGCTGTTAGGGGACCGCCTGTGGGTTGCAAATGGGGGTTCTGGGTGTTGTTTAAAGAAGGGTCTTTACAGGCTGGGTTGAAGAACTGAGACAATTTTTTATAAGAAAGCTTATAGGAAGTGGCTAGGCTGCGTGGATATGCCATTCCTCTGGAGAATGGTGATTTTATGCACTCATGCGGCTTTCTGGTGCGCCCCCTAGGGCAGGGTACTGTTCCTCAGGCAGTTGATCGTTTAGGATGATGTCTTGACCCGATTGGGGGTTGCTAACTGCAACTTTGATGTATTGGAGGTATTTCTGTGGGTCCTGGGTGTGGTAATAGGGCTGCTGTGGAGGTATCACTAGGCCTCAGAGAGACCGCAGTCTCGCGTAATGGAAGCAAGGCCGCGGTGTGTGTCTATTAAACTCCGGCTTATGGCCAGCAATTACCAGATGCTCCTTATTTGTTGGCTCTCAGGGCCTTGTAGAGGAGAGGGTATTAGTCCTTCATTTAAGGTGCCAGCAGTGTGATATATGGTGTGGTGCACCGCTCGCCGCGCCATTAGTTCCGGCGATGGTAGGCCGCAAAGCCGCGGCCTAAATTTCCGGCCGTGCGGAGGTGGCCACCTATCTGCCCAATTTCGGGCTCAAAATGTAGCAGGCAATGTGACTGAAGTGGATGGGGGATTTAGGTATCTCACCCTGTCCTCTAGTAGCAGGATCCCGGTGGATTCCCCCTGTCTTCAGCATAGCTCTGCAAGTATGCCTCCGCTCACACCGACGTCCGGACACGCCCCCCAAATTTACTTTTTACATTGACAAAAAAATTGCTTTTTCTTTAGAGAATCAGCAACAAAGTTTGCTAAAATCCTTGGAATGTACATTGATCACCAGAGGGGATTGTTTATTTTTCTAAAAAAAAGTGGAGTTACTTTTTAAGGTTTCCTTCACATAACATTTTTGTGTGGGGGAGCATGTCCAGTGTGTATCAGCAGTGAAGGATTGTGCAATGTGCTGTTTCAGCACATCACACTGTTTACATTTTTTCTGTTTTTTTTTTTAAGTGTCACTTTATTAAAGTGTATGCACTGCAGCTCACAAGGGATAACATGCAGTGCAGTGAGTTGCATTGTGGAAAAATACAGCATGTCTCCTCTTAATGTAGAAGGTATGTAGGGATCAAGAGATTCAGTGGGAGAGTGGCAATCCAAGTAAATGACAAAAAACTACTGACGGGTCATTCTTCCTCGTATCTCTACTCAATATAGGCAAAGAAAAAGCACATTGAACATAGGTCCCAGCAGGATATGGTAGAATGCCAGGGCAAATAACGGCTCAAGTTGTTAAGGTCTTAAGGAAGACCATCTCAGTGGTGGTGCCATTGCTCAGTCGTTTGCATGGAATCTTCAGGGTGAGTGGAAATGTGGGAGTGACTATCTGCAATCACCCTCAGGCGGGGTTGAGCATTGCATACTTGAGATGGAGGACATGGGGACAGTGTTTAAGCTCTGTGCATTTCACAGCTGCTTATTCAGCTCTGGGGAGAAATCTGGATATACCGCTGAGGAGAATGTTCCCTCTCCCTTTTTCACATGTAAGCTGGAGATTCCAGCTCTTTCTCCGGGAGCCTCAGAAACCTGTGATTGTTTCTCTGCAGTCTATCATTTAGGTTATATTTAGAGTTGAGCGGACACCTGGATGTTTGGGTGCGGCAGGTTCGGCCGAACTTTGCGAAAAAGTTCGAGTTCAGCCCCGAACTTGACCCGCAACCCGGAACCCCATTGGAGTCAATGGTGAGCCAAACTTTTGGGCACAAAAATGGCTCTAAAAAAGTCCTGGAAGGGCTAGAGGGCTGCAAATGGAAGCAAAATGGGGGTAAGAGTAGGACAAGTGCCCTGCAAGCACATGTGGATAGGGAAATAACTTAAAATCACATAAAAAAATAAAAAATGGAGGAGGAGGTGGATGTGGAGTAGGAGGTTGAGGAGGTGGTGACAGTGGCGGTGTAGGTGGTGGAAGTGGCGGTGGAGGAGGAGGTAGCCAACACTGTTTTTTGTTTGTTTGTTTGTTTTTCTAATTAGGGTAGCCCCCAAAATATTGAGTAAATAAAAGAATAAGTTCACTTAAGTATACCAATGGCTGTGTGACGCCAGTATAAATGTCTATTCTGCACAAGGTACAGACAAGTCTTGTGGGATCCATGCCTGGTTCATTTTAATAAACGTTAGCTTGTCCACTTTGGCTGTGCACAGGCGGCTTCGCTTGTCTGTGATAATGTCTCCTGCCGTGCTAAACACACGTTCAGACAATACACTGGCTGCAGGGCAGATCAGCACCTCCAAGGCATAAAGGGCAAGCTCAGGCCATGTGCCCAATTTGGAGACCCAGAAGTTGAATGGGCCAGACCCATCAGTCAGTACGTGTAGGCGTGTGCACACATACTGTTCCACCATGTTGCTGAAATGCTGCCTCCTGCTAAGACGTTGCCTATCAGCTGGTGGTGCTGTTTGTTGTGGAATGCTGCTGACAAAGCTTTTCCACATTTCAGCCATGCTAACCCTACCTTCTGAGGTGCTGGCAGTGAAACAGCTGTGTTGGCGACCTCTTCCTCCTCCTCTGCCTTCGCCTTGTGCTTCCACTGAGCCCCCGATGTCATTTGGGAATGCCCTCAGCAGCGCGTCTACCAGCATGCGCTTGTAGTCGCGCATCTTCCTCTCACGCTCCAGTGAGGGAATTAAAGACGGCACGTTGTCCTTGTAACGGGGATCCAGCAAGGTGGCCACACAGTAATGAGCACAAGTTACAATGTGGGCAACTCGGCTGTCATTGCGCAGGCACTGCAGCATGTAGTCACTCATGTGTGCCAGGCTGCCCAGAGGCAAAGACAAGCTGTCCTCTGTGGGAGGTGTATCATCTGTGTCCTCCGTATCCCCAGCCATGCTCCAGTGATGCCCACGAGCTGCGTTGGGTGCCACCCTGCTGTGAACATGGTTCATCCTCCACACCCTTGTCCTCCTCATCCTCCAGAACTGTGCCCTGGCTTAAACATTTTTTACCTGGCCTATGCTGGTGCAGGACCCCACCCTCCGAGCCACTTGTGAATGACTGGCCTGATAACCATGGAAATGACCCCTCTTCCTACTCCTCTTCCTCCTGTGCCATATTCTCTTCCATCATCGCCCAAAGTGTTTTTTCAAGGAGACATAGAAGTGGGATAGTAACGATGAGAACAGTGTCATCGGCACTGGCCATGTTGGTGGAGTACTAGAAACATCGCAATATGGTACACAGGTCTCGCATGGAGGCCCACTCATTGGTGGTGAGGTGGTGCTGTTCCGCAGAGCGACTGACCCATGTGTGCTGCAGCTGAAACTCCACTATTGCCTGCTGCTGCTCGCACAGTCTCCCCAGCATGTGCAAGGTGGATTTCCACCTTGTGGGCATGTCACATAGGAGGTGGTGAGCAGGAAGGCCGAAGTTCCACTGCATCGCAGACAGGCGAACAGCAGCAGGGTGAGAATGCAGAAAGCGCCACAGACGGCCCGCACTTTCTGCAGCAGCTCTGACATATCCGGGTAGTTTTTTTAGAAATTTCTGCACCACCAAATTCAGCATATGCTCCAGGCAAGGGTTGTGCGTCAAATCGGCTAGGCCCAGAGCTGCTACAAGATTTGTCAATTATCGCACATCACCAGGCCGAGCTTGAGGCTCAGTGGCAACAACCACTCATCGTTCTGTTGTTAAATGCCCGTCCACAGCTCCTGCGCAGTGTGAGGTTTATCCCCCAAACATATCAGTTTTAAAACATCCTGCTGTCGTTTCCCCCCTGGATGTGCTGAAGTTGGTGGTGAAGGTGTTATGCTGACCAGATGAGGAGGTGGTAGAGGAGGAGGAAGCAGAGTATGAGGAGGAGTCAACAGGAGGCAAAGAGAAATGCCCTGAAATCCTAGGTGGCGGAAGGACATGTGCCAAACTGCTATCCGCCTCAGGCCCATCCGCCACTACATTTGCCCAGTGTGCAGTTAGCAAGATATAGCGTCCCTGCCCGTGCTTACTGGTCCATGTATCAGTGGTTATGTGGACCTTGCCACAGATGGCGTTGCGCAGTGCACACTTGATCTTGTCCCCAACTTGTTTGTGCAGGGAAGGAATGGCTCGCCTGGAAAAGTAGTGGCAGCTGGGAACCATGTACTGTGGGACAGCCACCGCCATCAGGTTTTTGAAACTGTCCATGTCCACCAAACCGAATGACAGCATTTCAAAGGCCAGGAATTTTGAAATGCTGGCATTCAGGGCCAGGGATCGCGGGTGGGTAGGGGGGTACTTCCTCTTTCTCTCCAGTGTTTGGGAGATGGAGAGCTGTAAGCTTCCATGGGACCATGGTGTGGAAATGCTTGGGGACGGTGGCGGACATGGTGGCGTTGCTGTCATATCGTCTGTTTGCTGGGTGGCAGGTGACAATGTCACGGTAGAGGTGGAGGAAGAGGCTGAGGCAGCAGCAGAAGAGGAAGCAGGAGGAGGCCGAGACCTCTCTTGGGTTTTGAGGTAATTATTCCAATGCAGCTTGTGCCTTGAATTTAGATGCCTGATCATGCAGGTTGTGGTCATGGCTCATATGGAAAAGTAGTGGCGGTTGGGAACCATGTACTGTGGGACAGCCACCACCATCTGGTTTTTAAAACTGTCCGTTTCCACCAGACGGAATGACAGCATTTCAAAGGCCAGGAATTTTGAAATGCTGGCATTCAGGGCCAGGGATCGCGGGTGGGTAGGGGGGTACTTCCTCTTTCTCTCCAGTGTTTGGGAGATGGAGAGCTGTAAGCTTCCATGGAACCATAAGGAAATGCTTGGGGACGGTGGCGGACATGGTGTCATTGCTGTTACATTGTCTGTTTGCTGGGTGGCAGGTGACACTGGCACTGTAGAGGTGGAGGAAGAGGCTGAGGCAGCAGCATAAAAGGAAGCAGGAGGAGCCCGAGACCTTTCTTGGATTTTGAGGTGCTTATTCTACTGCAGCTCATGCTTTGCATGTAGATGCCTTGTCATGCAGGTTGTACTCAGGATTAGAACATTTATGCCTCACTTCATGCTCTGATTGCACAGGGTGCAAACCACTCGTGTCTTCTCGTCAGCACATTGTCTGAAGAACTGCCATGCCAGGGGATTCCTTTGAGCTGCTTTGGTGTGCTAGGTCCCTGGGTGCGGTGGGTAGTAGCAGGCGTACTGTCTAGGGGACGGTCGCTCCGCTTTTGCAACTTGCTTCCTCTTTTGCAGTGCTGGTGCCTCTGTGCGACCACCACCTCTTCCTCCAAACTGCACACGTCACTCGCATGAACTTCATTCCATGTGGGGTCTAGGACCTCATCATCCTCCACACCATCTTCCACCCACTCTTCACCACTGCCCTCCTTGCAGTCTGCACACTGTAGAAAGCCGCAGCAGTTGGCACCTATGTTTCGTCATCCTCAGAGACGTGCTACAGTGGTGTTTCCATGTCCTCATCCTGAAACAGAAGTGGTTGGGCATCGGTGCACTCAATGTCTTCCACTTCTGGGGCAGGACTATGTGGATGGCCCAGGGAATGCACACCAGCAGAGTCATAAAAAAGCATAAGAGACTGCTGTATGACTTGGGGCTCAGACAGCTCGGCTGATTTACAAGGTGAAGGTGAAAGATAGATGGCCATGGGGTTCAGGTGCCAACTCTGAGCTTTCAGCAAGGGACCGGGTGGGAGATGTGAAGGAACTGCAGGCATTGTCTGCCCCCCAATCTACTATCGCCTGTACTTTTTTTGGCCTCACCATTCGTTGAGCGGCATTCGGGCCTACCATATAACGTTGAAGGTTCTGTAGGCTACTCGCACATGAGGAAGTTGTTTCACTTGTGCGTGTAGCTGTCACAGATCGACCATGTCCTCTCCTTGCAACAGGAGCTTCACCAACACCACCAACACCAGCAGCACCAGCAGCACCACAACCACGTCCCTTATTTGACGCTCTCCTCATTCTGGATGCAAATGTACTATTTAGCACAAATTTATATTATTTTTTATAAAGCTAATCTGTCCCTCACACCAGCAGAAGGATCCTCTCCCTACACTAGCATGAGATGATTTTATAACGCTAATCTGTCCCTAACACCAGCAGCAGGAACCTCTCCCTAAACTAGTGTGAGATGATTTTATAACACTAATCTGTCCCTCACACCAGCAGCAGGAACCTCTCCCTACACCACTATGAGATGATTTTATAACACTAATCTGTCCCTCACACCAGCAGCAGGAACCTCTCCCTAAACCAGTATGAGATGATTTTATAACGGTAATCTGTTCCTCACACCAGCAGCAGGAACCTCTCCCTACACCAGTATGAGATGATTTTATAATGCTAATCTGTCCATCACACCAGCAGCAGGAACCACTCCCTACACCAGTATGAGATGATTTTATAATGCTAATCTGTCCCTCATACCAGCAGCAGGAACCTCTCCCTACACTAGTATGAGATGATTTTATTACGCTAATCTATCCCTCACACCAGCAGCAAGAACCTCTCCCTACACCAGTATGAGATGATTTTATAACGCTAATCGGTCCCTCACACCAGCAGCAGGAACCTCTCCCTACAGCAGTATGAGATGATTTTATAACGCTAATCTGTCCCTAACACCAGCAACAGGAACCTTTCCCTACACCAGTATGAGATGATTTTATAACGCTAATGGGTCCCTCACACCAGCAGCAGGATCCTTTCCCTACACCAGTATGACATGATTTTATTGTGATAATATGTCCCTCACATCAGCAGCAGGAACCTCTCCCTACACCAGTATGAGATGATTTTATAACGCTAATCTGTCCCTCACACCAGCAGCAGGAACCTCTCCCTACACCAGTATGAGATGATTTTTTAACGTTAATTTATCCCTCACACCAGCAACAAAAACCTCTCCCTACATCAGTATGAGATGATTTCATAACGCTAATCTGTCCCTCACACCAGCAGCAGGATCCTCTCCCTACACCAGTATGAGATGATTTTATAACGCTAATCTGTCCCTCACGCCAGCAGCAGGAACCTCTCCCTATACTAGTATGAGATGATTCTATAACGCTAAACTGCCCTCACACCAGCAGCAGGAACCTCTCCCCACACCAGTATGAGATGATTTTATAATGCTAATCTGTCCCTCACACCAGCAGCAGGAACCTCTCTCTACACCAGTATGAGGTGATTTTATAACACTAATCTGTCCCTCACACCAGCAGCAGGAACCTCTCTCTACACCAGTGTGAGATGATTTTATAACGCTAATCTGTCCCTCACACCAGCAGCAGAATCCTCTCCCTACACCAGTATGAGATGATTTTATAACGCTAATCTGTCCCTCACACCAGCAGCAGGATCCTCTCCCTACACCAGTATGAGATTATTTTATTACGCTAATCTGTCCCTCACAACAGCAGCGGGAACCTCTCCCTACACCAGTATGAGATGATTTTATAATGCTAATCTGTCCCTCACACCAGCAGCAGGATCCTCTCCCTACACCAGTATGAGATTATGTTCTTACGCTAATCTGTCCCTCACACCAGCAGCAGGAACCTCTCCCTACACCAGTATGAAATGATTTTATAACGCTAATCTGTCCCTCACACCAGCAGCAGGAACTTCTCTCTACACCAGTATGAGGTGATTTTATAACACTAATCTGTCCCTCACACCAGCAGCAGGAACCTCTCTCTACACCAGTGTGAGATGATTTTATAACGCTAATCTGTCCCTCACACCAGCAGCAGAATCCTCTC
>BLSH010263430.1:430520-467572 GCA_018402905.1 Glandirana rugosa
GCAGTGTACTGTGGCCCCTCCCTTTTACCGATTACCCGGGTTAAACCTGTAAAAGGGAATCTCCACATGAGTGAAAACAACGGTCGCCAAATCTGACACACAACTCAATAAAACTCCCCTGTCGTTTAAATGTGACATAATGTTCGATATGTGAGTGATGAAATGTAACATCGTTTCACAGTAAAGAAGTCACAACAGTGTACTTTTCTATCTTATTTTATAAATGTTTTTACACTCCGCACATGAGTGAAAACACTCTATACATATATATATATATATATGTATGGACATATACGTACGTGTATATACAAACTAATCTCACAAAAGTGAGTACACGCCTCACATTTTTGTAAATATTTTATTCTATCTTTTCATGTGACAACACTGAAGAAATGACACTTTGCTACAATGTAAAGTAGTGAGTGTATAGCTTGTAATACAGTGTAAATTTGCTGTCCCCTCAAAATAACTCAACACACAGTCTAAACCGCTGGCAACAAAAGTGAGTACACCTCTAAGGGAAAATGTCCAAATTGGGCCCATTAGCCATTTTCCCTCCCCGGTGTCATGTGACGCATTAGTGTTACAATGTCTCAGGTGTGAATGGGGAGCAGGTGTGTTAAATTTGGTGTTATCGCTCTCACTCCCTCATACTGGTCACTGAAAGTTCAACATGGCACCTTATGGCAAAGAACTCTCTGAGGATCAGAAAAAAAAAGAATTGTTGCTCTACATAAAGATAGCCTAGGCTATAAGAAGATTGCCAAAACCCTGAAACTGAGCTGCAGCATGGTGGCCAAGACCATACAGTGGTTTAACAGGACAAGTTCCACTCAGAACAGGCCTCGCCATGGTTGACCAAAGAAGTTGAGTGCACATGCTCAGTGAGATATCCAGAGGTTGTCTTTGGGAAATAAACATATGAGTGCTGCCAGCATTATTGCAGGGGTTGAAGGGGTGGAGGGTCAGCCTGTCAGTTGTTCAGACCATACGCCGCACACTGCATCAAATACAATGCTGCACAAGAAAGCCTGCAAACAGTTTGCTGAAGACAAGCAGACTAAGGACATGAATTACTGGAACCATGTCCTGTGGTCTGATGAGACCAAGATAAACTTATCTGGTTTAGATGGTGTCAAGCATGTGTGGCAGCAACCAGGTGAGGAGTACAAAGACAAGTGTGTCTTGTCTACAGTCAAGCATGGTGGCAGGAGTGTCATGGTCTGGGGCTGCATGAGTGCTGCTGGCACTGGGGAGCTACAGTTCATTGAGGGAACCATGAATGTACTGTGACATACTGAAGCATAGCATGATCCCCTCCCTTTGGAGACTGGGCCACAGGGCAGTATTCCAACATGATAACAACCCCAAACACACCTCCAAGATGATCACTGCCTTACTAAAGAAACTGAGGGTAAAGGTGATGGACTGGTTAAACATGTCTTCAGACCAAACCCTATTGAGCATCTGTGGGGCATCCTCAAACGGAAGGTGGAGGAGCGCAAGGTCTCTAACATCCTCCAGCTCCATGGTGTCATCATGGAGAAGTGGAAGAGGACTCCAGAGGCAACCTATGAAGCTCTGGTGAAATCCTTGCCCAAGAGGGTTAAAGCAGTGTTGGAATATAATGGTGGCCACGCAAAATATTGACACTTTGGGCCCAATTTGGACATTTTCACATAAGGGTGTACTCACTTTTGTTGCCAGCGGTTTAGACATTAATGGCTGTGTGTTGAGTTATTTTGAGGGGACAGCAAATTTACACTGTTATACAAGCTGTACATTCTCTACTTTACATTGTAGCAAAGTGTCATTACTTCAGTGTTGTCACATAAAAAGATATAATAAATTATTTACAAACATTTGAGGGGTGTACTCACTTTTGTGAGACACTGTATCTAGCTTAGTAGCATGAGTACTATGGGCCTCTGGATGGCTCCATCTCCAACAATCCACCAAATGATACCTATCAAGGCAAGACTGCAAGGGAGATGAGGTCACAGAGTCTGTCCCAAGCCGGTCCACATTCGGGGGGCCAGGACCAAATTGAGGTCTCCAGCCAGTATCATTGCGCCCTCCGCCATCTGAAGCAGTTTGGACATAACAGTGTCCCAGAAGGCAATAGTAAATGGTGGAGGGACATACAACGTCACAAATGTGTATGGAGCGTTATCAATCAGAATAATAGCTATAACATATCTACCAAAGGGATCTGTATGTATACACTTAATAGTACAACAAAGCGTTTTAGAAACCAGAATCATCACCCCCCCCTAGCATAATTGGAATAGGTGGAATGAAAGGTATGAGCCACAAATGCCCTATTAAGTGCTAAAACCTTGTAACCAGTCAGATGAGTCTCTTGTAAAAAAAAAATCATATGTGGCCTGTGCTTCTGGATAAAGTTAAATACCAGTGATCTCTTAATTTTGGCATTAAGGCCTCTAACATTCCATGACAATATTGTTAATGATTCTAGAGACATTTAGCAATCATTGAAAAGAATACCATGCCCAGTAGCAGCCGTTCCCTACACCCACCTCCCCCCACCAGTAGATGTCAACAGTCACCTTTAAAGAAAAAAAAGAGAAAAAACACAAAAAAAACCACACCAAAAAAAATGAAATCCATGAGCTTTGTTCCCAGAAGCAACAAGTACCCCCCCCCCCCACCCAGCTCATAAACCCAACTCTCACCAGCTTTCACCAAGAACTACTGAATCAGCACCAGGGGGATAGAAAGTTCATGCTTTTTACAGAAAAATTGTTCCATTAAGGATGGGAAAAACAATGAGGAGAAACAAGCAAGTCACACTCCTCAGTCCAAACATGTACATGTGGGTATCCAGGACCGTTCAGCTAAAGATGTATATATACAATTGGGCATTGTCAATCACGCTGGATAAAATCTGTAATGGGACATAAATGTACTCCTAGCTGCTTTGCAAACAATTTAAGGCTACACTCTAAAGTATTCTCCTTTTAACTCTTATAAGATTGATAAATTCTGTCTCATATAGACTTTCTGGATTAACTAGCCAATAAGCTAATGTTCATGTTGAAGATGGGTGACCCCTTCTTGCTCCATGTGGAACCACAAATTGCCTTTCAGAGAACCTAAACTACAACTTGGCCAGTAACTATTGTTTGAGTACAAATATTACATACAATGAATGAGGCTGGGTTCACATATGAACCGCATGCGGTGCACAGCAGGGGTCCGGTGCAAGCTCAATTCACCAACAAGGTTAGTAAGAAGACTGGTTGGTGAGTTGAGCTGGGAATTTCTTCTGGTTTTGTCTTTCATGTGTTTGCCCTTCCATGTGCTCTTTCTGTGAAGGCCAGTTATAGGCAGGGGCAGGGGCCATCTCTTTGTTACAGATGTAAATTTAGGTCAGGGGCACACTGGACACCTTTGCAGCCATTGTTCTATGTGCTGGGTGTCCAATGTGCCCCTGTGCTTTTAAGGAGGGCTGGACTACCTCCAGGGCCACCTGTCCCTTATATATGCATTAGAATGCATCTGCTTCCAATGTGGAGATGCTCATAAAATTAGTAGTGTTAGGACTACAAGCGATACAGGGTCCTGTGAAGAGGCCTTTCAGCTTACGCATGCTTTTGCAAATGTGTGCTAATTAAACCCCTGTTTTTAACTAAGACTGTTGGACAGGTTAATTTGGTTGGTAAGCAGACTGGTTGGTAAGTTGAGCTGGGAATTTCCTCTGGTTTTGTCTTTCATGCGCTTGCCCTTCCATGTGCTCCTTGCGGTGAAGGTTCGTTATAGGTGGGGGCAAGGACCCTCTCTTTGTTATGGAAATATATAACCCAACTGGAGTCACCATGGGTGGTGAAGAAAATCCACCCCTTTAACCACTTCAGCCCTGGAAGGTTTTACACCCTTAATGACCAGGCAATTTTTTGCGACATGGCATTGCGTCACTTTATCTGACAATTGCGTGGTCGTGTAATGTTGTACCTAAACAAAATTGATATCCTTTTTTTCCCACAAATAGAGCTTTATATTGGTGGTATTTGCGTTATAAACAAAAAAAGACCAAAAATTGAATTGAAAAGAAACAACATTCCACATCTCTGAGGAATCCTGTACACTGCACCGCCATCCTGCTACACACGGACCCGTTAAGGCTTTATCGAGCACACTCCCCGCTATCCATCCCTGTGCCTATTTGAAGTCGGCCATGTCCAAACGAGCGTCGGGCTCTAAATCTGGGCTAGACACGCCGAGTCAAGTCCCGCCACGCTCCGCCAAAGAAGCAGCGCAGAAACTCTTTGCCAGAAACAGCAGGGACCCTCCACCGCCGCCGATGTGTGATCCGGGCGTGGACATGCTGGAGGAAGAGACGGAGTCTCTGGAGGGGGTCCCCCGGCTGCTGGATGAAGCGGTCGCTCCGCCGCATGTGAGTACCTAGGCCTCCAATATGGCGGCAGCTTCTCTGATTCATACCGCATAGAAGGAGCCCACACTGAAAGACATTTTTGCGGCGGTCACCGCCTGCAATGTGGCCATCACAGACCTGACCGGGGAGGTGAAGGGGATGAAAGTGGAAGTATCCCTAGTGCGCCATTATATGCAAAAGCTGCGAGAGCGCACCGCAGCAGTGGAAGGCCGGATAAGCACACTAGAGGATGAATGGCAGCCATTGCAACAGGATGTCAGATATTTGCACTCTATGGCCTCAGCTAATGCATCTGGATTGGAGGATATGGAAAATTGCCTGCGCAGGAATAACGTGTGGGTGGTGGGCATTCCTGAGCGGGCTGAGGGAAAGAAGCCAGTGGCCTTCATTGAGGCCTGGTTGATAGACACGTTTGGTAAAGACTCTTTCTCGCCCATGTTCGCGGTGGAAAGGGTTCACCGTGTTGCTGCTAGGCCCCCGCTCCCTGGCACGCCTTTGCGGCTTTTTCAGATCCGCTTATTGCATTTTAAAGACAGGGACGCTATCCTGGCCAAAGCAAGAATCACCTCTGATCTAAAAGTGGATAATGTCAAGATCTCTTTATACCCGGACTTTTCTGCAGAAGTCCAAAAATGCAGAGATAAATTCCTGGACATGAAAAAGAGACTTGGTGCAATTAACATTCAATATTTTATGCTTTACCCCACAGAATTGAAGGTCATTGCAAATGGCAATTCTCATTTCTTTGATAACCTGTCAGCTGCTCTGCAATGGCTTGATAGGGAAGAGAGGAACCTGAGACAAAACCGGGTCCCTTAGGGCACAGCATTGCTAACTTTAAGCTTTGAAGGTGCTTTGTTCATTCACACCACAGGCAACACTATCTGTGTATTTGCTTTCTATTCCCTATTGAATGACTGCTCCTTTTGAAGTTGTTGTTTCGGCACAGTCTGACTGGTTCTCATAGAGTTGGAGCAGCTTCCAAGCACTACACATGGCCCACAGCCTGGCTAGGCTACTTCGGAGCCCCCGAGATCATGTCCTGAGTGGACAGGGTGCCCGTGTTGTTTGGGGGCACCCAGTGTTTAGCTGGACCCTGTTGGTCCATGGATTCGTGATGTTTGACCTATATTCAGGATGGAGTATGGCTGTTTCATTCACTGCCCTGTTCTTTTTATTACCGATGGATCTTATTCCAATATGTCCAAACAAAGCCATACCTTATCTGCGCATTAAGAGGAGCCCTGATGCTGATTTGGAGAGAGAGGAGAGGAGAGAGTTCTTTTGGCCTCCATATATCTGGTCATACCTGAACTGGTGGCTGAGGACCACCATACATATTTCCTATGTGACAGTGGTTATCTTGGGAATTATCAGTTATTTCCGATATGCTAAAGATGATGACTATGAGGGATAGGGGGCTAACCATCCTTACTTGGAATATAAGGGGTCTGAAAGATAAAACTAAGCATATAGCAATGTTTAAATATTTTGTGGGGAGACAACCGCAGATAGTGTGTCTCCAGGAGACGCACTTGCTGGCCGACTCTATCCACCTGCTGCGCAATAAGAATTTTCCCCTCCAATTTCACTCTACGTTCTCTTCATATTCAAGAGGAGTAAGCATTCTGATTTCTAAATTGAGCGGCGGATTGACGGAGAGGGCGTTACTCTTGCTACTCAGCCATGCATGGGGGCCTCTCCCGTATAGACCTGGGACTGGGTAGCGCTTCCATGCTCCCTCACCTCATGGAATCAGTATATGAGTCTAGATTGCTCTCAGACCACTCTCCATTTTGGGTGCGTCAGAGTGGCATCAGTTTCACTCCCAGGCCTGTGTGGTGGTTGAATCCATTCTGGCTGACTCTGCTTCCATCCCTAGACCCTATCATCAGTGAACTGCAAGAATTTCTTGATATTAACAGGGGGTCGGCTAGACCTGCTGTAGTGTGGGACTCCCTGAAGGCCTTCCTGAGGGGATGTCTATCTAGAGAAATCATCTAAATCAAAACTAACACCAGGGAATGGGAAAATAGGGCACAAGATGACCTACGGGACAGAGAACAGAAAATGATAGAAAACCCAAACCCTATTACTAGAGTGGGATGGCACTTTACCAGACAGTTGTCTAGGTGTCTAGAGTTGAGCGAACCCGGACTGTAAAGAAAAAAAGTCCTGGTTCGAGTTCGGGGTTCTGGTATTTGATTCCACGTGTTAAATAGCTGCCAAGGGCAGCCAATCAACAAGTGTTTCACTGGTTTGCCCTTAGAAGCCATCACAGCCATGCTTACTAATGGCATGGCTGTGATTGGCCAGTGCATCATGTGACACAGCCTCTATATGGGGCTGGAGTCACCGTGCTGCATGTTGTATGCTCTCAGGATAGTTTAGGGAGAGGATGCTGCTGGCTCTGTGAGGGACAGATTGCAGATATTATAGAACATCTCATCTGCGTTACTGAACGATCTGATTGTGGACTAGGTAGAGATACTAGTACTGCTGCTTTGAGGGACAGATTGCAGACCTCATCCTGCTGCACAGAACGATATGACTGGACTAGGTAGAGTCTGTTGCTTTAAGGGAAAGATTATTGTTCTAAAATCATCTCCAATTTCTATAGGGAAAGGTTCCAGCTGTTGCTTTAAGGGAAAGATTATTGTTCTAAAATCATCTCCAAGTTCTATAGGGAAAGGTTCAAGCTGTTGCTTAGAGGGACAGATTATTGTTCTAAAATCATCTCCAAGTTCTATAGGGAAAGTTTCATCCAGCCGCATAGAGAGCCATATTATTGTTCTAAAATCATCTCCAAGTTCTATAAGGAAAGTTTCTTCCAGCAGCATAGAGAACCATATTATTGTTCTAAAATCAATAATCAATAATCAATAATTAGAACAATAATATGGCTCTCTATGCTGCTGGAAGAAACTTTCCTTATAGAACTTGGAGATGATTTTAGAACAATAATATGGCTCTCTATGCGGCTGGAAGAAACTTTCCCTATAGAACTTGGAGATGATTTTAAATCATCATTTCTTGCACAAAAAAAAAAACTGTGTTGGCTACCTCCTCCTCCTCCACCGCCATTTTCACCGCCTCCTCAACCTCCAACTCCACATCCACCTCCATTTTTGATTTTTTTATGTGATTTTAGCTTAAAAATTATTTTAAGTTATTTCCCTATCCCCATTTCTTTGTAGGGCACTTGCCCGACTCTTACCCCCATTTTCCTTCCTTTTGCAGACCTCTAGGACTTGCCAGAACTTTGTTACAGCCATTTTTGTGCCTAAAAGTTCGGGTCCCCATTGATTTCAATGGGGTTCGGGGTCCAGGACAAAGTTCGGGTCAAGTCCGGTCCCGAACCCGGACTTTGTCCGGAAGTTCGGCCGAACCACCAGAACCCGAACTTCCAGAGGTTCGATCAACTCTAGTTATGTCAGCTGCAGAAAAAAAGAGGTACTTCCTGCAACAGGGGTTCTT
Organism: Glandirana rugosa; assembly: GCA_018402905.1. Lineage (NCBI taxonomy): Eukaryota > Metazoa > Chordata > Amphibia > Anura > Ranidae > Glandirana > Glandirana rugosa. The sequence goes on from BLSH010263430.1 coordinate 438,415, forward strand.
TGAGGAGGGGGAGAACACAGGCCACTTGTTGGCTCTGTTAGCCAGATCCCAGGGAGATCCCTGCATTATTACATCCATTAATACCGGGGAGGGCGGGGTTGTTTCCACCACTCCGGAAATAGCAGAGGTCTTCCACCAATTCTACGAGGACCTGTACTCCTCAAAACTGACTGCTCCAGTAGAGGAACTGAAGTCGTATTTTAGCGGTATTACACTTCCTATACTGTCAGAGGCCGATAGGAGGGAGCTGGATTCCCCGGTTACAATATAGGACCTGACTGATGCCCTGTCCAGTGCCCCTAAGCACAAGGCTCCAGGAGCGGATGGGCTTCCAGCGGAGGTATACATGCGGTACGGGGAGGTCCTTCTTCCACTACTGCTTGAGACGTTTAAGGAGGCAGCTGTCGCAGGGCGATTACCGACCTCTGCGAATGAGGCCATAATGGTGGTGATTTCCAAGCCAGGAAAGGATAAACTTTTCCCTGATTCATACAGGTCCATTTCGCTTTTATATTTTGATATAAAAGTTTTGGCCAAGGTACTGGCCACTAGACTCTCCAGGGCGATAGCCACATTGGTCCATCCAGACCAGTCGGGATTTATCCCCACCAGATCTACGGATATCAACGGATAATATCAGGAGTTTGTTCCTGAATCTGCAGGTACAGGTGGAAAATCCGAGAGGCAGGGCTGTATTGTCTTTGGATGCTGCCAAAGCATTTGACAGCATTGAATGGCCCTGCCTCTGGGAAATTCTGGAGGGGTTTGGCATGGGACCTAATTTTATTAATTGGGTGAGGATGCTGCACTCGGCCCCCTCAGCCAGGGTACACATCAATGGAACACTGTCACCTGCATTTGCACTCCACAGGGGCACACGGCAGAGGTGCCCTTTGTCGCCCCTGCTGTTCGCCCTAGTAGCGGAGCCTTTGGCCATAAAAATTAGGAATACGGTAGACATGGTGGGCTTCCAGAGGGGTTCCCTGGAGGAGAGGATCTCTATGTATGCGGACAACACGTTCCTTTACCTTGGTGACACGGGGGATTTGCTCCGGGTGGCCATGCAGGTTATTATACAATATGGCCGCTATTCCGGCCTCACCATTAATTGGTCAAAGTCTGTCCTGATGCCGCTTGATCCTCTGACAGGGCCCCTTCCGGGAGACGCAGCTCTGATCCCGGTTGTTACCTTCTTCAGATACTTGGGGGTTGTGGTGTCCCTGACCCCCACTGAATATATCGGGCTTAACCTGAAACCGCTCCTGGATAGACAGCGGGAGAAGAGTCTGGTTTGGTGCAAAATTCCTCTGTCAGTGGTAGGCCGGGTTAACCTAATAAAAATGATTTGGGCCCCGCAACTTCTTTATATTCCACAGAACTCCCCCGTGTGGGTCCCTAATAAATGGTTCAAGGAGATAGATGCACAATTCTGAGACCTCATATGGCAAAGAAAGAATAGTCATATAAGCCTTTATAATTTACAGTTTGGTAAAGATAAAGGGGGCCTAGCAGTCCCAATACTAAATTTTATTTCCTGGCTGCCCAGTTGCAGCAGCTGGCTGGCTGGGGAGAGGTGGACAGTGCGAATCCTGTGGCACAACTAGTGGCCCGAGGGGCCTTGGGTCTCTCGCCTCATCTCACTTGGAGATGGATCTCCTCGCGGCTACGACGGTGCTGCTTAAAAAAACTTGGCAAGTGGCAAAGACTGCACTAGCAATTAAGGGCCCACTATGTTTTACCCCCTTATGGGATAACCCAAACTTTCCGGAGTTGGCTAAGCTGCAAGGTTTCTCTGAGTGGAAACGCAGGGGGATCTGGTTCTTTCCTCATATCTACCAGGATAATATATTAAAAACATATGAACAAATTTGTACTGAGTTCCAATTGAACCCCAAATTATTATTTCAGTATCTGCAATTCCGGCACGCGTTGCGAGCGCAGGAGCAGACACTTGCGGCGGAATTGGCCACATCCCCTCTCATTGGGGAGATAGTCAAAGCTAAGAGAGCCCCTGACGTATCAGCACAGGAGCTCTTTAGGTAAATTCACTGCTATTTGGATGACCCAGGGTTGGCTCCTCCAAGGTTGGCTTTGGACAGATTGCTTGCTTAGATTGTACCCACTGAGAGTAGGCTCATGCTGTACTATTCAGCAACAAGTGTTATGACATCTGTTAAAAGTTGTTAAAGAAGTTTGGTGAGGATATTAGGGTTGAACACAATATTGAACATGGAGAGGAGATGGTTCGTCTTTGTATCATATATATATATATATATATATTTTTTTTTTTCTTTCCTCTTATAGAAAGCATATGAGGGATGCAGTATTCTTTAATGTGGAATCCTAGATGGCAACCCTATGGGGGGAGGAGGGAGAAGAATGCACACTGTGAACACCATGTATATTTTTTTACTGATAAAAAACTGCTGATTATTTCATAATCTATATGTAACATTGTGCTTACATCTAATGTGACCATATGGTCGTTGTGTGTATTGTGCCCTTCCTCTCTCAATAAAAAGTTTCTGATTTAAAAAAATAATGCATATCCAAACAAATATTAAAAAAAAAAACAAATGTATTCATTAGTTTAGGCCAATGTATATTCTTCTACATATTTTTGGTAAAAAATTGCAATAAACGTATATTGATTGGCTTGCGCAAATGTTATCTTGTCTACAAACTAGGGGAACGTTCTATGGACTTTTATTTTTTTTATGTTTTTACTGGTAATGGCGGCAATCTGCTATTTTTAGTGGGACTGTGACATTGCAGCGGACAAATCTGACCCTAAGTGACACTTTTTGGGGACCAGTGACATTATTACATTGATCAGTGCTAAAAAAAATGCAGTGATCAATGTATAAATGACACTGGCAGGGAAGGGGTTAACACTAGGATGCGATCAAGGGGTCAACTATGTTCCCTGGGTGTGTTCTAATTGTGTGGGGGCTGGGCTCACTGGAACACCCCAGATATCACTGTTTTCAATCACTGGGGACAGCAGATCTCCATGATGTCCCCTGTCAGAACGGGGATCCGTCTTGTTTACATAGGCAGATCCCCATTCTGCCTCTGTGTACCACAATCGAGTCCACGGGACCCGCGGGCACGCTCCCGCAGCATGCAGCGGGTGTGTGCACCCACAGTGTCACATGCATTGACCGCCGTACGGATACAGTGGTTCGCGCAATAGAGCTTACCTGCCACCGAATATATACAGTGGTTGGTTGGTAAGTGGTTAATCAACAGAAACTTTCAGGAATTAGGTACATTGGGGACATTTTGCATTTGATGGGTTTGATTGCTAGGTCTAACACTGGTGTCCCCCGTCTGTGCATCACTATCCAATTGAGCGCCCACTGATTGTAGGAATCTAACACATGACTGGGAGAGTCTGCAATGAGATTCTGGGCTTCTGGAAGGTAAAGAGTCCTCAAGTTGAAGAGATGTTGCTCGGCCTACAGGATGAGCTCATTTCACCATTAGAATAGTTGATGTCAGACTTCCCATTATACTTATACATTGAACTGCTGCAACATTAGTCATCTCTAACAATGACCTCAGCTTCAGTATGATTCCTAGAATCTTGTCTTGTGGGAAATCATTTGCATGTTTATAACTGCCCCCAAAAAAGTTGTTTGTTCTCTTTTTAAATTTAGAAAGTTTTCACTTTCCGCTCTGTCTCTGCAGCCTCCTTCCAATCAATAGCCTCTTCAACTGCTTTTGTAAACCATTTAAGCAAAGCAAAGTCAAACCTTAAGAATGCTTCTTTTCTTTTCAAACTTAATGTCAGGCCTGCAACCTCATTTGAAATATTGGTAGAAATATCTTGCATTGATTCTATGACTGATTGGTTAATCAAAGATTCCACTGCTCTTGAATCAGATTTTTTTCTCTTTTGATGCGTCTTTGTAACAGGAATGGCGCATATTTTTTTCTGCCAGAGCTTAATCCCCACAAATCCATCAGCAATCTCTGAATTTTTCTCTATTGTGTCTGGGGGTAGAGGTACTATGGCTGATCTGGAGAGACTTTTTTTTTAAATGCTGTTTTTTTAACTCTTTACAACCTGCCTAACTTTTACCTTATATTGTAACTTTAGGGTAGTTTGTGATGGCAGCATTGACCATGGATAAGGGTGGAAAGGTGCACCGCATACTAGCTCATTATAAAATGCTTACCTCAGAACGAAGCTCCGACGGGTCCACTCGATCCCCGCAGAGGGAGCTAACATGTTCCCTCGGGGGATCCTTCCGGGTATGCGGCTCCTGCGCTGTGAGTGGCCAGAGCCTCGAGACATCACTTCTGCGCATGCGCAATGGAGCCCGTCTTTACGGCAAGGTCCGGCGATATGATGTCAGCGGCTGCATTTAGGGCAAATATCTCCTAAACCAAGCAGGTTTAGGAGATATTAATTTTACCTACAGGTAAGTCTTATTATAGGCTGACCTTTAAGTAAAAGTAAAAAAAATTGGATATACAACGCTTTAATAATAAATAGCAACCACTGATAGGGGAGAGGAAAAAGTAGAAATACATTACTCACCAGTAAATGAGAAGCAACAAAAGCCTTAGATGATAGGAAACAGTGGGAAGCCCACCAGGTTGGCTAGGATACCCACAGCAGTACAGCAACCCCAAAGTTCAGAAAACAAAAACTTTGTTTTAAAAGGAGCTTGCTTCCTGATGACATCACCATCTGCAGATACAATTGATAGATCAGCCACCATCTAGGAAAATGGTGCTGGTACAAAAATGGCCACAAATGACAGAAAGATTGAGAAAATGAAAGAAACAAGGGAAGCCAGCATATTTCTCTCTGTACAAATTGCCTTCACACTTCTGCAAGTAATCCTCTATTCTAATTTTGTCATTCCTCATTTTTGTTTGTAACTGCAGCTCATAGAACGTTCTTTACTGACTGAATCATGATAAAATGTTATAATATGCATGCAGGTCCGCATCTAGCTAACTGAAATGACAAGCACTTTAACAAGTGACTCACACCAAATAAGTAGCCAATGGCTATTTTTGTCCCTGAGAGAAGAATGAAAACATTTACATTTTAGGAAAGGAAGACATCTCTGACGCATTAGAGACACACTCAGCCACAATACATGTGATCTTTCAGATACTATGTTTGTGAATTTTAGGAAATAAATAATATTTTTGTATAAAACAATAGTCAATATTCTTTATATCTAACATACAGTGCATACACTGGCACACTCTTAAAAAATGAAAGCATGTTATACTCTAATGAATCACTTACTATATAAATGTAAAATAATATATGTGATAATACGTGCCTCTGGCAGTCATAAGCTCCCATATAGGAAGATCTCCACGATTGTTAGGAAATATGTTTATTAGTGTTCTTATCCTTCCTTTAATATGAAGCTGAGAAAAGGAACAAACCATGCAACACTGTTATCTTAAGGCATGCCCTTGGGTAAGCCCCATTGTAAAATTAATTTGTTCTTGGAGAGACAGATACATGCCAATATCCCATTCTTTTGAAAATATCTGCCCTGAGGCCTCGTTTACACTTTCTTCAAAATGTGACATACCAATCAGAGCACCGCTTACTAAATAAATCGTTATGTTTATATACTAGTGAGTTTGCTTTGCTTTGATTTGCTTCACTTCAGAAATTATACTCCATGCCACTTTAATTATGCTTTGCAGCATCTCAAGGCTCCCATAGAAGTCTCATTTAGAATACGCTTTCGGATCGCTTTTCTGACAGCAATAGACAGGCAGTGAGAAGACATTGTATTGTCTCCTCACCACCTGTTTTAACCACCTAATTTTTTTAAAGGCTAAATTTTATTTGTAATTTATGACACAATAATGACAATATCCACAGTTGACATAGTACATATCAATAACACAATGAAGATGACAATCATTCACATATCCATGCAATATCAACATATAATGTACATCAGCTTGTATATAATCAATGTCTTGTGAATAAAGATAAGCATGAAAAAAAAACCACAACCTGCAATGTGTCATTTTAGTCAACTTACAAACTAGTATTTAACCACCTAATTACTGGACAACCACACACAATAACGGGGTGATTATAGTGTGTCCATATTCACTTGAATGCACAACAGGATCATTCCTGCTGTGATTGCGACGCACAGCATTGTGGCCGTGGCATGCTTATACCCTTCACCGCTGTCTCAGTAGCAACACAGTGAGTAGTTGAGGAGCAGAGAAAAGTGCAGCAGGGAGATGAGACCGGACCGGAAGGGGGGGTGGGGGTCAGCAGATATAACACATCATGCATAGCGTGGGTGCGATACAGCATGGAGGTGAAGGAAGATGAGCGAGGAGAAGAGCGAGGACCAAGCGGAAGACTGAGTGGCAGGGGATTGGTAGAGCAGAGTGGATAAGAAGAGCAGTAGATCAAAAGAACAAAGGATCAGACGTAGGAGGCATGCAGAGCAGTTTCAGGGGTTTGGGGTACAGAGTATGTACTACTGAGCAGGGAGAGTGAAAGGAAGGACAGGAATGTACTAATGAGCAGAGAGCTAGGGAGTGATAATGTACTACTGAGTGGTGGGGGTCCAACTGAGCTGAGCAGGGGGGTTGGGGGGTATGGGAAATGTACTTCTGAGTAGGTGAGGTACTTCTGGTTGGGGAGAATATGTACTACTGAACATGTGGGGTACTACTGAGTTGGGGGGTATACTGCTGACTGTAGGGAGGGATAATGTGTTACTGAGCAGGGGGGTACTACGGAGTGGGGGTACTACTGAGCCTGGAAAATGTTGAGGGGGATCTCTGAGCCAGGCAATTGCAGTGTGGGGATCTACTAAACTGGGTGTATTACCTTGCTGGGGATCTACGGAGACAAGAAACTGATGACCTGGACATCTGCTGAGTGGAGGTACCCACGGAGCCACGGGGAGCCACAAAAAACACCTAAACATAAAAAAACACAAAAACACCAGATACCATACCAACACCTAACCACGCCTCAAATCTGGCAACATCTTCATTATCACATCCCATTTAACATCACTTCCTCTTTAATACAAATAGAAAACCAACACACAAAGGGCATTTGCAAAGCTTCATTATAACTTAAATAATGCATCAAAAACACATAAAAATGTATGTTAAAGCAGTAGGTGCTTTATTGTGTGTTACTAATCAATACAAGTGTAATCGAGGCCCAAGTGTTCTGCACTTATTTTCCCTAGACAAAACAAATACCTGTAGTTCAAGCAGAACAAGGAATGATTACCAAGCCGCTAACACCTCACATACCAGATTTGTGTCATCCTCTAGTTCTTACTTGGAGAAAAGAGTTGCACTTTGTACTCTTGCTTTCATAGCAGTTCAGGATGTTCAGTTAATGGAACCAGCCTTGAATTTGTTTAGCAAGGTATAAGGTATTATCATCCTGTGGCATAGAAAAATCATGGGCAACACAACAGGCACTAGTGAGGAGTGAATTTGCCCAGGTTTGATTTGCCAAAGATTTGGTGAATCTTGTTAAAAATTTGGAAGATCCACATTTAGAAGTAAATCACATTGAAGTCTATAGGGGTAGGGTTCTTGGGCCATTTTTAGGACCTATAGGCAAACTACTTTTAAAAACATGCCCCAATGCAAAAATAATTTAAAGAATTATCTCACAACTGCAAATGGTCTTTTCATGTAGGTTTAAGGGAAATGTTGAAATTACACAAGTCCTTTTAATACCATGATTGGGGATGCCTTTAAGCTGTATGAGGTGTTATATGACAAATTTCATGGCCAATCTCAGAAACAGCCTGCAATGGTAGCACATATTTAGTTGTGGATTTTTTTTCTCTACCAATTAGGTTTATTTACATACATTAGCACCTGGATCTGATTCCCTTTAGTTTTAGCAAAAAGGCTTTTTTTTTGCAGCACACTGTCCTGCAGCTGACCAATTTCTACCAAGGTTTTATAAAAAATTAAAGTGATAGTAAACATTCTTTCTTTCATTTAAAATAACAAACATATATATACGTAACAGCTATGTGCAATGGTTTTGCACAGAGCAGCCTCGATCCTCCTCTTCGTGGGTCTCCTACAAGCACTCCTGGCTCCTCCCCCCACTGTTTAAATTGCCGTTGAAATTACAACTGTAATTACACTTCTGTTGGTGAATAAACAGCTGGGGATTCCTTTCATCTATACCAGACCCTTATGCTAGATGAGGATCTGCTGTAGACATTAATTGGAAATACCATGCAAAAAAAAAAAAAGATGTGAGGTCCCCACTATAATTCATATCAGGCCCTTCAGACCCTGTATGAAGATGTGGGTTTCCAACCATAATTCATATCAGGCCATTCAGATCTGGTATGTATTCTTAAAAAGAAAACCACAAAAAGGAGTGGGCCACCAAAAATGTCATACCAGACTCGAATATCAAGGCAAAAAAGCGTGGACCTTATCCCCTCAAAAATCCACAACATACTCTAATCTGATGATGCAGCCTGGAAAGCCTTCTGCCTCCCTCTTGAATCATATCAGGCCACGAGCCCTCCATATGGAGGTGTAGATAGAAGAAGGCCTGCAGCTTGATCTTCCGCAAGGAATGCATTTATTAATCCAGGTGTGGTACAAAATAATACAGGGCTTATGCATTTCGGCATGTAGCCTTAATCATACCCATGTTTTGTACCACACATGGATTGATAAATTTATTCATTGCGGAATATCGAACTGGCGGCTTTCTTCTATCTACATGTTTGCTTGGGTACTAGAAGGACACTACAAGCCAGTGCACCAACTGTTCACCACCTCGGGGAATTGCTACAGGTGTTTTTTTTTACTATAGTTAAAGTGATTGTTTTTGTTTTTTTGTAAAAATAACAAATATGTCATTCTTACCTGCTCTGTGCAAGAGTTTTGCACAGAGCTGCCCCGATCCTCCTTTTCTGGGGTTTCCCGGTGGCGCTCCTGGATCCTCCTCTTCATTGGGTGCCACCACGGAGAGACGCTTTCCATAGGAGCACCCATGCAGGCACGCTTCTGAGTCCTGCTGCTGCATCCAGTCACTGGATTTGATTGACAGCAGCAGGAGCCAAAGACAATTTGGACTAAAATATTAATACAGGTTCAAGATCCAATCACGTTGCTTAGCGACCATCAATTCAAAATAATAAAAAATAAAAAAATAAAAGTTTTGACTAAAGTGAAATCTTAGTCATTCCCCTTATTATTTTGGCAATTAGCTCAAGCACAATGTAACCACACTCAGCTTGGGTCGCTTCTATCCACAGCAACCCCCATATATGAAAAAACGTATATTGTACTCAGTACCCCCCATGGGCATCAGATGCCGTATAAGGCTTGGCTACACCTCCATATGGAGGGCTCATGGCCTGATATGGTTCAAGAGGGAGGCAGAAGGCTTTCCAGGCTGCATCATCTGATTAAAGTATGTTGTGGCTTGTTGAGGGGATAAGGTCCTGATTGGGTTAAGTCTTCCAGCATGGAGACCCTGTTTTCCACCTCAGAGACCCTGGTTTTAAACCCATCTAGGTCCTGATGAATCTGTCTAACATCCGTAGCTATAAGATCTATTTTCTCTAAGAGTCTCTTTACACTCCATAATGGCTGCCAGAATAGTGGTAGCTGAAGAGGAATCTTACACAGGGGGAGCTGATAGGCCTGCTGGTGCATCAATAAAGGCCTGTGAAATGGCAGTCATTCCTGTTTTTGCTTTCCTCGTAGGGAAAATAGCTGTCACCAAGGAAGAATCAGATACTGGCTTGCTAGATGCAACTGATCGAGTCTGAGGTTCAGACATCTATGCCCAGCTAAGAAGTCGTTCATTTCCCCCCCCCAAAAAAAAATAGAGACAATATATAGAGTCCTTTACAGACCAACCAAGGGCTAAGGAGGACTAAGAGTAGAGGTACGGGAGATGTCCAAGATCAGAAGCTCCCACACTTCAGCTGGGTGTAGCTGGGTGTGGCATGATGCCCACCACTCGTGGCTTTAGGCCTAGTGCTGTAGCCTCAATCTGGGGCGGGTGCCACAGCAGGGACAGGAGCCCACTTGTATTTTCAGCTAAAAGGCCTCAATCCTCAGTCCAACAAGCTATAATAGATTTTAATACAATTAAAATGTGATGACGTATAATATAGCTCACAGGCAGAAAGAAGAAGGAGACCATTAGATGTAGTGGGGTGTAGCAAGATGGTTGCTGCTCAAACCACCGGGTCTGAGACCTCGACCATTAGGCCACTGCAGGGGGGCATCTATAGTATCTGTATGTCCTTGTAATGCTGCAGGTAGCTGATGGACAATTGGTGACAATGGGTGACAATCAATCAACAGGCAGGCGGCCAGGACAGCGCACTATGAGCGGGACCAACATGGAGAGGCTGGGCAGAGCAGGAGGCCAAGATGGCCACCTTTCCTCACGCTAGAGGCAGAGCCATGCTCTGATCCTCCAAACGCTGAAAGATCTGCTGAGATGCCTCTGTCGCCACACTCACCCCTTAAAAGTTAAGCCCATATTTTAAAAATAAGGTTTACAGCAATATAATAGGAAAGACAAAAACAATAGGAAGAAAAGGGTTTAATTGCTCAAAGAGCTAGCAACCAAAATTAAATACAGTTTTCTAACACAAGCCAATTTGTTCAATTTTTCACTGTGAAGTTTGTCATCTTTCTCTATGAATTTATTACAAAAGCTTCCAATTCACTGACAGTATGGCTGCTATCTGTCTCCCCATTTTTAAAATGAGGGAACTGGACTAACCAAAAGTCCCTTTAATGGCTCTTCTAAGTCTGCTAGCCAAGCTCAAATGCAGTTGCATTATGATTATAAAAGATCCCCGTGGGGGAATCCACACATACAGTCACATAAATTCACAGAGGATTTGCCTTGACCCCATGGAAGTGAAGAAGCAAAAGATACTACAAGATACATGCCACTTCATCCCCAAAACTTCAAAAAGGCCTTATTTTGCTTTCTTCAAACACAAATCTATTGGGATGCTAAAAACATTTTAACAGGGGATTCCACCAACCATACTATTGTTTTTAGAGTTGAGCAAACACCTGGATGTTCGGGTTCGGTGGGTTCAGCCAAACTTTGTGAAAAAGTTCGGGTTCGGTACCGAACTTGACCCCGAACCCCATTGAAGTCAACGGGGACCCAAACTTTTCGGCACAAAAATGACGGTAAAAAAGTCCTGGAAAGTGCTAGAGGGCTGCAAAAGGAAGTAAAATGATTTTAGAACAATAATCTGTTCCTTACAGCAACAGCAGGAACCTGACCCTATAGAACTAGAAGATGATTTTAGAACAATAATCTGTCCCTCTAAGAAGACTCTACCTAGTCCAGTCAGATCGTTCTGTAATGCAGGATGAGATGTTAGTAGATCTGCAATCTGTCCCTAAAAGCGGTAGTAGTAGTAATCTCTACCTAGTCCACAATCAGATTGTTCTGTAATGCAGGATGAGATGTTATTATATCTGCAATCTGTCCCTCACAGCGCCGGCAGCATCCTCTCCCTACACTAGCCAGAGAGCATGTGACATGCAGCACTAAGTGACTCCAGCTTATAAAGAGGCTGGGTCACATGATGCACTGGCCAATCACAGCCATGCCATTAGTAGGCATGGCTGTGATGGCTTCTAAGGGCAAACGAGTGAAACACTTGTTCATTGGCTGCCCTACAGCTATTCAACAGGCGGGATCAAATACCCGAACCCAAACTTTTTTTCAAATGTCCGGGTTCGGGTCCGGGTCACGGACACCCCAAAGTTCGGTACGGACCCAAACTTTACAGTTCGGGTTTGCTCAACTCTAATTGTTTTCCATTTCTCAGAAGTTTTGATTTTGTGCAATGAGTTTTATTGGCCTTAGAATTAGGCTGTTTCCAAATAGCAGCTGCATGGACCTAAGAAAATATACTTTCTTTTTAGTTCACATTGGGTCACAGCTATTTTGGGAGTGAACTTTTAAGCCAGCAGCCTTTTTATTCATCTATCCCCGAAGCACCTTACCTACTAGTGATTGCTATTCTTCATTGCTGATTGGCACAAGTTATAGTTGTGTATGTAGTCTATGTTTGCTGCTTTTTTTTTTTTTAACTATTCCTGAAGATACATTTCCTGAAGATTACAGTTTTGCATGTTTTGTTTTTTGTTTGTTTTTTTTGCCCAAGCTTTTGCAGTTACACCTCCAACTATTCTGCCTTTGTGGAACTGTAATTGCCATATGTTGCTTTGAAAACTAACACATCAAAGGCATCTCTTTTGTAGTTGACACATACTGCTAATTGCCAGTCAAAGTCTAAGTTAATTTCATTTCTTCATGTGGTGTTCTCAATATTTTGTCTGCACCCTGTAGATTCTCATTCCGATGATTCTATGCAAAGACATGGTTTGTCTACCTGTTAAAATGAAAGCAATAGTAAACAGTGATGAGTACACTAGACACTAGTATACTAGATCACTACAGTACATGTACATTTAATATTACAAGCTAATATCACTCCTATATTATAGTTTAATCTTTGATTTAAAAAAATATTCAATACTTGCATGCATAAACATAATGTAAGTTTTGTTTGTTTTAATCAAGTTATAATGCACTCATAATGCAATCAGAAAAAAAATGATATGCTCTAAAAGAGAAAGTAAGGGACCTTTTTTATTTAAAGTTATGCTTTTAGTGTTTTTCAAGGGATACGTTAATATAATAATATAATATAATTTATCTTTAAAAAGTATTTTTAGTTAGTAAAAACATAAATCATTGGTTCAACTTTTTTGTAGGATACCTAGACCCTAATATGGCAAATTCCATTAAATACAACAATCCCCAGCCAAGATTTGCAGATTTGCTGTGTTACAACTTGCAAGCAAAGTGATTTGAGCTAAATACCCTCAGTATGAGCATTTATTGTAGGCCAGTAGACAATACACAAGATTTTGTAATAATATTTCTTAACTTACTTGTGCCTTTGGTGTTTTTGATTTATCGGCTCAGTTCTTGCAGATTTGAAAACCAACCAACCCTCCACCTTTGTAAATCATACGGTAGGTGGTAAAAGAGAAACATGGTACTTTCCTTGCAGTGAGGGTGATTTACTAAAGCTGGAGCACACAGAATCTGTTGCAGCTGTGCCTAGTAACCAATGAGCTTCTAGGTTTTCCTGTCAAAGCATAATTGAACAAGCTGAAGTGAGAAACTGATTGGTTACTATGCACAGCTGCACCAGATTCTGTGTGCTCCAGTTCTAGTAAATCTCCCCCAGTGGAAGTCTCCCCCAGTGTGTTAAAAGTTGTAAGCATGGGACTTTTTCTGTCTTGCTTTTTCTGTCACTGCCTTTTTCTGCACTAAATTGTTTCGTATCAGCAACCTTCTTGTTATGTCTTCCAGTGTAATTATTTGATATAGTTCCACTTTACATCTTTACTTAGGTCTCTGGGGTACAGGAAAATCTGCAGCTCATCTATGTGTGGTTTTTAAATTATAAAAATTAAACTAATCTATTCTCTGGGCTATTCAGATTTGACAATCATTTTCATTTTTTCAATGTCATTTACAAGTCTTTCTTTCAGTGCTTCTAGGATTCTGGAAGAAGCATCCACTGTTGGGCTAATTGTTTTATATCATATATCTCAGATATTCTCCAAAAAAATTGTCCTAGTCCATGAAATATATCCTTAACATGTTAAAAGAACTATTGGCACGATGACTGTCTTTTGAAAGTTTTTTTTCAATAATGTCAACTCTTTTCATTTTAACTCTACAGAAGGTCTGATCCCTAGCACTGAGTTAGCCATGCTGAATACGCACTTTTGTTTATTACCTTCGTAGGTATAAGTAAAAGCAAAAGTGAAAGTGCATGTCCAGCTGTTCTTCTCCATATCCCTAAAACGTGTATTTCTTAAAAATGAGTGGCCCTTATACCCTTTTCAATGGTACGACAGGTATTCACATGTGTACTTGTGTGCAGTTTAAATCTGATGTGCGCTCTCTCCTGCAATATCTATAAATCTTACTATAGAAGGTCTTTTATGACTGCATTTACAAAGCAAGTATTTTTTTTCTCTGATTGCAGCTCCTCCCTGCTGTCAAATGGTCCACATAGATTTGCTGGCATAGGCTTGATAGGCAGACTACTTTTCTGTGGATAAATCCACCTGCCCGTACCAGCATATCAGCAGCAGATCTTTCTAGCATTCAACATGGCACTGCACTTCTCTGCATCAGCTGATATGAGCAGGATTGCCTTGAAGTGGTGAGCAGCTACACTGATAGCAATGTAAAGGAGGCCCCTATGACTACCTAACACCAATGTAAAGAAGTCTCTTTTAAACTACTGAACATAGGGAGTAAAGGAGGCACTTCTAATGGAGCTGATGTAAAGGGGCCCATATACACCCCTTAATATAAATTTAAAGAGGTATATTGACCACTAAACATCCATATTAAAGGAGAAGTACAGCCAAATCTTGTTCGGCTGTACTACTCCTAAGGCCTCACACTCACAGAGGCCTCACAACCACCTAATATGACACTGACACCAGCACCGAGATAGAGAGTACTGACACCAGCACTTTAAAGCTCTTAATATATGCAATTTATAAAGTTAATTTTTTTTATCACTTTAATTATTTTTCCCATTATGGGCGTGAGTAGGGCCTCATGTCTAGGTTTTGCCTAAGGCCTCACAAAGCCTTGAGCTGCCTCTGCTCCTGGGGAAATGACTGGAGGAGTCCCAAGGCTGGTCCTACAGGTGACAGCCAGAGACAAAGGGATGCCCCACTTTAAGTGCAGTACTCTGGTAACAATTGGAGCAAAATTTAATAAAGTGCAGCACTAAAAATTAAATAAAGAGCTAAGTGTAACAGTTCTTCAAAAGGTAAACCAATTAGGGATGGTATGTCCCCAAATTAAAGTCCAATATTCTTGACGTAAAAAATAGTGACTTGTGATCAAAACATTAACAATAAACTTAATTGTGGATAAATATATATAAAGTGTCCAGTGCTTATACATTTCAAGAGAAATGCTTTGTGGCCATCACCATCTCAAACGTGAGTACCCACCATGCCTTTGGTCATGACGGTGTCCACAGAGGCTTTTTTGAGGATTTGAAGCTCCATACAAAAGGATATCAGCAACAACAGTTTACTCTGTGTTTTTTACCAAGTTCTGGTAAGCGCATTTGATTCAAGGTGGTGGATACTCACGTTTGAGATTGTGAGGGCCACAAAGCATTTCTCTTGAAATATATGTGCACTGGACACTTTATATATATTTATCTACAAACAAGTTTATTGTTAATGTTTTGAGCACAAGTCACTATTTGTTACGTCAATAATATTGGACTTTAATTTGGGGACATACCATCCCCGATTGGTCTACTTTTTGAAGAACTGTTACACTTAGCTCTTTATTTAATTTGTAGCACTGCACTTTATTATATTTTACTTGGTCACAATTTTTCAATTGGTGTTCTAGCAGCTGTTCTGTTTAATATTTTTGGGAGCGCTGTATTTCTTTCTTCATATCTTTAGCAATTGGAGCAGTTCTGCTCCAATTGGAGCGATAGCTGGGTGTTTCATAGAAGTGTGTGCTATTGAGCTCCTGCCTGACTGTTTAGGACTTAAAGTTCATACACATGGGCCGTTGATTGGGCAGTATCAGCGGGTTCAATAGAAACCAGCTGAAATTCAGCCCATGTGTACAGCAGCCGGTCCAACAGAAGCTGGCTGAATGTCCAGCTTCTGTCAAAAGGGCATGACCGAAAACGTCTGCTGATCGGCATCTGATCAGCACTCTTAGCCAATGGCTGAGAACACTGACCAGTCTGTTCTGGCGGGTGGGGTAGCTCCCCAGTCAGAACACAATAGCACAGTGGGGGAGATCCCTGAAACATTGTTAGTACAGGATCTCATCCCAAGCTCTTAAGTTTTTTTTGTTCAGCCCACTGGTTTGAATGAAAACAAAACAGATAATGTGTACTAGCCTTAAGAGTTGAGAACAGTACACCTGACTGCAGATCACATGCCCAGGCACCTCTGGTTCATAAGGTGTGTTCTTCTGAGCTGCAGAGAGAATGCAACAGGTAAACATTTTCTATGTGTGAATCCAAGAGCCAGGGGATTGTGGAATCCCAAAGAATTATGATAAAAAAGTTAAAGGAGCCCACATCTGCATATGAGCACGGTGAGTCAAAGATCATGCTGTAGTAAGCTAAAGAGCATATGTAATGGAAAAGTTATAGTGCTTAGTGTTGTACATATCTGACTCTGGCATGTAGCACAATAATTAAAAAATATTTTGTGGGTAAGGGATTTGTGGTATATTTATGCTGTGCCCAGTGAGTAGAAACCATCCCTCAGGGCGTGGCTTGCGCGCGCTAGCTGATGGCCGCATAAGCAGAGAGCTCTCGGCTGAACCGGAGATAAATCGACCCACGGAGCAGACACCCGCCGTTGGAACGGCTCAAAAAGCACCTAAGGATGTCCTCTAATCATCCTACGACCGCACAGCGCAAAAGAAAAGAGGAACGCAGGCCCCAGAAAGTGACAGATTTCTTCATTAGGCCGGCGCCAGACAACATGGAGAAGCAATATGGCGTGGATGGCGCGGCCTCACAGAGACCAGAGGCCTACACAGATCTCCCTGATGCGGACGCAGAAGGAACACAGGAGCAAGAGACACCTTCTTCTCCTCTTCAATCACCGGCCTCAAGCCCGCTGTCACACAGCCCTGCCAAGGCAAGAATGAGACTAGACTCTCCACCTCACACAGCCACAGTGAGTACTGATCCCCAGGCCTGGGGCCCTGACTTCAATGCACAATCCCCCATAGCTTCCTTTCCCACAACAGGCCAGCCAGTCATGGATACTACCATGAAGGAAATGCTAGTCTCCCTGCAATCCTCCTTAATGTCCAGCTTAGCTCCTCTCATAAACAAAGTTACCTCAGACATCCAACACATGGGAGATAGAGTATCTTACATGGAAGGGAAAATGTCTGAATCAACCCACACTCTTAATGATCTAGTGGATGCCCATGAAGAGCAAAAGGAGGAAAACACATGGATTAGATCTAAATTAGCAAATTTAGAAGATCGCAGCCGCTGCAACAACCAGAAGCTGAGGGGGGTCCCAGAGTCAGTTGGCCCCTCAGATCTGAACAGATATGCAACTGATCTATTTAACATCCTCTTACCAGGCATTCCTCCTATTGAATTAAATATTGACCGCATACACAGAATCCCCAAGCCAACTCATCTAGCAGACAGTGTACCCAGAGATGTGCTGATGCGGATCCACTTTTATTCAACAAAGGAACAGATCATAGCTAAAGCCAGGTCACTTCACAACTTACCACATCCATTTGATAAGCTGCAGATCTACTCTGACCTGTCGCAGCATACACTACAACTGAGGAGGCAATTAAAAACTGTCACCAAAGCACTAGCAAACCACAAGTTGACCTACAAATGGCGCTATCCGGCGACAATAATGGTAACCTATAATGGGTCCAAATTTGGGATCAGCTCCATGGAACATGGCCTGAAATTACTGCATACTTGGGGGATAATTCCGGAACAACCGGACCCTAGATCAGACCCCAGACCCAATATACATCTGGACCCCAGGGAAAAATCCCACAGAGACGTCCGCAAACAACAAAATTAATGATGTCTTGCTCCACACACGGCAAATCCAACGCACTCCGATCCGGTCACAAGTACCTCACCGATACAGTTGAAACCATCCCTCACTGTGTAGCACAATTTAGCCACACCCACCCTTCAGCATGATCCACTGCGTGCACTGCTCTCCTCTGGGGCATGGGGAGGAAGGTGAGTTTCTACACCTATTGTCTGAAAAAAAAGCCTGGTGTGCTTCTATGCAATATCAAGAGCTTTTGATATTTATGACAGGTACTTATAAAGCACCATCAATTTACACAGCACTTTACATATATATTGTACATTCACATTAGTTCCTTGCCCTCGTGGAGCTTACAATCTCAGGATCCCTATCTCACATACATACACACATATTAGGGCCAATTTAGACAGGAGCAAATTAACCTCCCATCATATCTTTGGAGTGTGAGAGGGAATCCATGCAGGCACAGGGAGAACATGCAAACTCCAGGCAGGTAGTGTCATGGTTGGGATTTGAACCAACAACCCTAGTGCTGCTAGGCTGAAGTTGCACCCACTTAGCCACTGTGCTGCCCAACATCAGCATACTGATGCTCACAAAAATTCAATTGGCTCACTTGCCCTTTGTACTTTGGTATAAAAGGATTTATCTTGTAAAAATCGTGTTTTCTTTTGGCACCACTGAATTTTTATAATACGCATTAAACTGGTTTCTCTCATCTTTAGTAGTGGGTCTTCAAGTATTCCAAATCAGCAGCTTATAATAGCATTTTGCTTGTTTATGCTTTGCTTATAGGGGACTGAGAAGAAGATGAGATCAGTGTATAGTTTTAACTTTTCTGTTCCTTGTTTAGTTATATGCTAGCAAACTGTTAAAGTGCATGTATAATGTTTTTTAAGTTGTGATCAGGGCTAAAAATAATAAAATAAAATAAAAGTATTTTTTTGTTGGAAAGCAGCTGCAGATATGGCAGTCAAGATGTTGCTTTTATGGAAAACAACAGGGACACAGACACAGGAAATGACAACATCCACACAGTTCCAATAGGAAGAATGATACATCTTGCAAGCTTTAAAGTAACCCTACCACTATCTCTTGGTAGTAGGATGACTAATTACAGTATAATATATCAGAAAGGTTGTTGCACCTATGTCTGTATAAACATTAAGCTAACACTCCACTCAACAACTACCCATCTTTTTTGGGATTTCTAAGTCACCATTTGCATCCATTTACGACCATTAGCTGTTTTAATTTTTTCTATCTTGATTTGATCCAGCTGGGTGAAGAAATTTTTATATTTGGTATGACTTTTAGCTCCAGAGTAGCTGCACCCCTTGAAAAATGATGAATTGCCCTTTTTGTAAAGTGAACGGCATGCCAGGTATATGAAGCAATTTCTATTATTTCTTTACACTATAACTAAAACAAAACTTTTTTAGAGTGCTGAGAGGTTAGAACCACTATCAGGTTTTTATTGCTGTCTATATCCCTGTAAATTCACTCTTTCTAATTGCCCTGATGTCATTGGAAAGTAATCATGAGATGCCACTAGAACAGTAATAGAGGGTAAGGCTTCCAATTGGGACAGTTTTTCAGTGACAATAGTTAACAAGGGGATCTCCCCCAAATTGGAATTATATTCTCTTGCTTCCTGTTGAGCCTACGGGACAGGAAATGGAGGAAAAAGTATGTAACCCATATTCATTCAGGTGGGTGCCCAGTATCTAGGGACCCCCTCACATTTAAGTGTGGCTCCCAGATACTGAAAAGCCCCCTTCTGAAAACCCCTACAGCCAACAAATCAGCATTGTGGTAAACAGGACATTATTCTCATTAACATACAGTAAGTACCCTCCTCATGTTGAGGGAATGTGGCCTGGTATGGTTTGGGTGGAGGGCTGCCTTTTCCTTGCCAGCCAGGCTGCATACTCATACAAGGGTCTGGTATAGATTTTGGGAGGGGATCCTATGCTTTTTCTCCTCTTGTTGTTTTGCATGGGTTTCCCCCTCTAAATCCATGAGCTAAATTTTCGGGGGAACTCCACACCATCTTTTCCATCTTTTTTTTTAAGTGTCAGCCACCATGTTCAACTCTTTGGCTACATGCAGCTGTCCCTCAGAATCCCCAGCAGACAGTTGAATGGACTCGTGTGGATCACTTTCTGGCTGTTAGGATGTCGGTGGCCACTGACATTCTAACGGTTGGAGGTTCAGCTCAGACAAACACTGATTTAATTTGATTCCTGAACCTCTGATGATGTCACTTATAATGAAATACATCAGAGCCAGAATACACAGCACTGCGCATGTGCCAACTAGCTGCGGCCATCTTGCTTGTGGAAAGGATAAAAGTTTTTACCGGTCTACATGCCTGTATACCTTAAACATCTTGTTTCTAATAAATCTTGCTAGTTTTAATCGATTCATGTTCTCTTTTTATGAATACATTAGCACATGGAGTTTCTATATCCTTTACATGCTGGGGATTTTTGCAATCCATATTGCCCTGGCACAACTACAGTGAACGAATCAGAACATCTAACATCCTATATGCCTTTCTGACCTCTCTTCATTGAGGGTCATTATCGTTTGGTAAGCGTCAAACTTGTCTTCACTGTGGTGATCCACTGGGAGTTTGAAGTTTTCTTTCTTCTGGGATACACTTTCATGTTTGGTCAACAGGATCACCAGTCACTTGGGATTGTTTTTTGATTTATTTTTCTTTGAATGGGACTTATAATTATTTTGTCTTCACTTTTTGTACTAATTATTCCAGCAATGACTTTTTATATTTTACATTCCTGACTGCCCCCTGATGTATATGGCTTGATTTAGCATCTATAGCAGTAAACAACTGAGAGATTATGAGACAGGGTGTAAGCCCAATCTCCTGTTATTCCTTGAATAGAGAAACAAGTTACTCTTGATCGTCTGGTGGCTTTAGGACTTAGTTTTCTTGTACAGTTAATGGTAAAATGGTCATATCACGTACGCATGCTTCTAACAGTTTACTTAGTAGCTGTGCTGAAAAAAGTTTTGATCATCTCTGGTGCCCTATGTCCTGTAGCCCATCAATGAAATCTAATCAGTTTATAACTTTTTTTGTACAGAAAAAGGTGACACTATTGTACAGCATAGCAGAAAATACAGAAATGGAACATAGTAACGGGTTAACTAAAGAAAAAGAAATGTAATTTTACCACACAGAAGACATAAACTTTTCCTGAGAAAGATAGTATAAATGTCAGGGGGAGGAAATGCACCGGAGACATCTGTAGTAATGGGATCAGCACATATAATGTACTGAACTTTATTTCTCTATCAACATTCTTAATTAAAATCTAGCTACATTTTAGAGATCTTTGATAATTTTTGAACACTGTTGTGCTCATACTTCCGCAGAACGAAAAGCATTAATCAGTTTTATTGGTGAGTTCATTAGAATTCTCTTCCAACTTAATGTGCTGCCTGCAGCCACATCTTTAATGTGTTGTATACGCTGTACATAGCTACTCAGTAATCCATTAAAGATCTGTCCCAGGGACAAATATGAAACATGATCTCACTGATTACTTTGGATGTGTTAATATACTGCAATAAACATTATTTATAACATGTTAGTTCTGTACACTGACACCCCTCTAGAAGACCAGTACACAAAGCAATGATGGACAAAAAGCAGTAACTCAAAGCACCATTTAGCTTTTAATTCAGGATAAATGTTATTGCTGATTCATTGCTATGGGATATGTGCCCGGACTGTTGTTTATCTTAAGTAAAAAAAATAAGTGAATAACATTTTTGGAATAGCATAGAGTTGAAGGTGACCAAAGTTCAATTAACTCAAGAGCAAATTATGTCTGTCACCTGTGAGAAAACAGCAGAAATAGTCTTTGCATTAATGTTTCTGTAGTTTAATTGAAGTAATAAACGAATAATAATGACTTCAGCACCTGTCTTTTTTTATATCAATTAACGTCAAACTTTCCTGACCCAGACTGGTTTGCTGATTATGAATAAAAGTGAATGTTTTATCATAAATTAGCTGAGTATAACAAAACAAAGTGGCAATCCTTGCCACCCCTCTGATAAATGATCTATGGTGGTGTTGCCCTCTGAAACACATTGGCCATTGTATATGGCTATTTTTATCAACAATTCAAATCGTTTTTGACTCTTTCATCCAGTTTTGATTTGATGCACCTTTTTGTATTTCTGTGCTTTGAGCTACTGTTGAGTGCCCATTGAGGGGAGCTTTGCTATGTGGGTGGTGCCTTGTCAGAGCTATTGAGATTGTTTGAAGTTGACCTTTATCTGATTACACATACAAGTCTAAAAGTTCTCAGCGCCTCTTTAAAGCAGTATTAGAAAATATATTGCAGCTTATCAACTCTAAGATATGGTGGCTGCATTAATTGTTTTTTCTTAGGCTTTTTTCCTATATTTTCACCTAATGATCCAGCCAGTAAGTCTGTTGGTTTTCAGCTTACTTTGACAGACAAAGTTGTCTACTCAAAGTAGCATATAGAGAGTTGAGAAAAAAAACATTTAATTCTGACAGGGGTGCTTACAATCGTCAGTTTTTTTTTTCATTTATGAGAACCTTTATCCCAAAAGGGAAAAAATGGTCGCTGTAATTGCTTAAAAATGTTTGCTGGAGTTCAGCTTCAATGTATTAGTTAATTCCATCTAAATCTGTTAGTCTAACACTACCTCCCCCAAGACTGACAATGCTGCTGTCCAAAGGTGTCTGCTTTACACCTTTATTCAGGATGCAAGCACCCTAAGAATGTCATTGGTTGGATCACCAGGTGGCATGAAGGAAGAAAGGCCTAACAAAAATAAAACGTGCAGCCACCACATCTGAGGATTGGAAAACTGCAATATAGTACTTTTTTATTTTTGTGTTTAATACTATTTTAAGTATGTTGTTCTGATGTCAGATGGAGAGACCAACAAAAATGCTCTGCAACTCATCCCACATGTGGTGGCATGAGATGTAGTCCCATGGAGGAGGGAGGGTGCTTCCCTACCCCACTGGAAGTTAGGGAAAGCGCTACAGAGAAAATGTTAAAATGTAAGTGTGTAGTGTTTTTTTTTTGTGCAAGTAAGAATAAATAGTCAAGTGTTTAGTGGGTCAAAAGGGGAACATTTATAGTAAAATGGTGGAGGCTTTAGCAATGCATTCTATGCTTAACCACTTAAGGACTGGAAGGTTTTCCCAAAAAATCGCAATCAGCGTTTATTGATTGGTTTGCGTAAAAGTTGCCGCGTGTACAAACCATAAGAATTAATTTCTGGCATTTTTACAATCTTTTTTTTTTTTTAGTAGTAATGGCGGCGATCTGCGATTTCTATCAGGACTGCGATATTGCAGCGGACATGTCGAACATTTTTGACACTTTTTTGGGACCAATGACATTTATACAGCGATCAGAAATTTAAATAGCCACTGATTACTGTGTAAATGTCATTGGCAGTGAAGGGGTTGACCTGCAGGGGGTGATCTAGGGGTTAACTGTGTTCTCTAGGTGTGTTCTAACTGTGAGGGGGCTGGGTTGCCAGGGGCATAAGAGATCTAACTGATCCCAGTGACAGGGATCAGTAGATCTGTTACATGTCGCCTGACAGAGCGGGGAACCGCCATGTTTACATTCCTTCTCTGCCAGGCAAACGCGGATTGCCGCAGGAGATCGAGTCCACCCAAGCTGTGGCCACACTTCTGTAGAGTGCGGTGGGCATAATTGCACACCGCCCGCGGTGCGCTCCCACCCGCTACTAAGCATGCATGAGCCCCCATTTATAGATGGTGATTCGCGGGACACTGCTACTCTGCAGCAGTGAATGTATACGAGCTGGTCGGAAACCAATTAAGGTAAAAAAAAAAAACTTACACTGCCTTTACCCCCTCCCCTCCTAAATATTTACCTGACATAACTCTTGAACCAGCGCTGTCCCTGCCCGCACCCCTGCTCTCTTACTGGATTCATGGGCTTTACTGAGAGCAGACAGACAAATCCAGTGAGGAGGGAGTGGTGTCATGCCACGCTGTGTGTGTCTATGGACACATGCAGCCAGACTCGGAAATGGGGAGGAGTCTAGAGCATTGGCGGAGGACCGCAGAAGAGGAGGTTTGCAGTCGCTCTGTGCAATACTATTGCACGGAGCAGATGAGTGTCACGTGTTTGTAATTTTAATGAAAAAACAATAAACATTTACAATAACTTCACATTAACCACAACATAAAATTAAAGCCAAAAATAATCATTTAAAAATACAGCAGGCATTGATTGTGTAAAGAGTTAGCAATCAGAAATAAAGTTTCCTAACTGACCCTAATCTCTCTGTGCAGTTTGTGTTCTTTCCCTGCAAAAGCAGCTAGTTCACTGACACTATCACTGCTTTGCCCCCCCACATCTTATAGCAAGGGGGTTGTTTAACCAAAATCCCCCTTATTGCCCCTCTTAGTCTTATGCCCATAATTCAAAGATTGTGCATTATGTTAAAAAAAAAAAGCCCTGGCAAATCATAACATACATTTCCTTGGACAATGTATCTCGAAAACCCAAGATTCGCCTTGAACCTTTTCATAAAAATGCTAAACACCAGTAGTCAAGAGGTTTTTTTAATATGCAGCCATGGCTCAAAAAAATCCCCTGCTGTTGCTGTAATGCCATTTTTATGTTTTACTCCAAAAAGTGCATGAAAACATAATGACTGAGCTTTATGATTGGGGCAGGTCACATTTTAAACTTTTTAGATTCTAAAATACATTTTGTAAATAGGGATAATTTAAGTATTTATCATACTCAATACTGACTTGGAAATTAAAATAGAAAACCCATTCCTAAATTTCAAATACAAAGCTGCTATATTCACCTATTGCTTGAGCAATACAAATGGTATTTTTAAGTGTATACATTTTCATAGATCGTAGCAAAGTGCACTTATTTATAATGTGAATCTTATGCTAGTGTATAATGATGACATGTCTTCAGATAATGACAACACTTCTTCATAGCATAGCTAGACTTTGAGAGACTGTATTTATTAAGATATAAATCTTAACCTGTATAAAATAAAGGTATAAATCTTAACTGTAGAAACCAATCCCCATCATTTTGAAAAAAAACCTCAAATAATTGCTTATACTGTCAAAATGAAACATGATAGATTTTTATTTATAAACTTTATTAACTGCTTGCCGACCAGCCCCCATAGTTGTATGGCGGCAGGTCAGCTCTCCTGCATCATTGTACGTCGGCCACTTTAAGAGCAATAGGGGGCACGCACATGCCCAGGGCGCGACGCTGGAGCCGATGCACGTGGGCAGCAGCCGCGTTGTCTGCCGGCTACCTGCGATCGCTCTGCAAAGAGACAAAACGAAGATCTGTCAATGTAAACAGACAGATCTCTGTTCTGTCAGGGCAATAGAGAGAGATCTGCTGTTCCAAGTAATCGGGAACAGCGATTAATCTCTACTCCCTGTCAGTCCACCCCATACACAGTTAGAAACACCAGCCTAGGGAACATTTAAGCACTTGATTGCCCCCTGGTGTTAATCCCTTCCCCGCCAGTGACATATACAGTAATCAGTGGCTATCAGTGGCTATTTTTGTCATTGGTCCCAAAAAAGTGTCAAAAGTGTCCGATCTGTAAGCCGCAATATCGCAGTCCTGCTAAAAATCACAGATCGCCGCCTTTACTAATAAAATAAAATTAATAATAAAAATGGCATAAATCTATCCCCAATTTTGTAGACATGATAACTTTTGCGCAAACCAATCAATATATGCTTACTGCAATTTTTTTTTATCAAAAATATGTAGAAGAATACATATTGGCCTAAACTGATGAATACATTCTTTTTTTATATATTTTTTTGGATATGTATTATATAAAAAAGTAAAAAAATTGTTTTTTTTTCTAAATTGTTGCTTTTTTTGTTTATAGTGCAAAAAATAAAAACCACAGAGGTGATCAAATACCACCAAAAGAAAGCTCTATTTGTGGGAAAAAATTGAAATATGGACATAAATTTTTTTTGGGTACAACGTTGCACGACTGTGCAATTGTCAGTTAAAGCAACGCAGTGCCATGTCACAAAAAATGCTCTGGTCAGGAAAGGGGTAAATCCTTCTGGGGCTGAAGTGGTTAAATTATATTTTATTGATGGTAAGATACCCCATGCTATCGATACCCCATGCTATCACCTGAGGTACAAATCACCTTGGTAGAGAATAAAATCTCTTTCTGGTAAACTGAATTTTTTTAGAAAACTGTGGGTGAGGTTTATTAAGATTGGAGAGTGCAAAATCTGGTGCAGCCCTGCATAAAAAACAATCAGCTTCCAGGTTTTATTGTTAAAGCTTAATTGAACAAGCTAAAGTTAGAAGCTGATTGGCTAGCATGCACAGCTGCACCATATTCTGAGTGCTCCAATTTTAGTAAATCTAGCTCTGTATTACAATCAATCGGCTGAACATACAGCAGACCACCTGCACTTCTGGGAATGAGAACACGCGATGACGTCAGCACATCGCTCTACCCTGCACGTTTCGTCACATGTGTCCTTCTTATTGCCAGAAGTGCAGGTGGTCTGCTGTATGTTCAGCCAACGAGGAATTCCCTTACAACACTATTTAAGATTTATGGAAGTGCTATTTTAAATTTAAAAATACAGAGTCAAAAGTTTTTATACTATTTGGAGCATTTTCTTCCATGTTTTTGGGGAGTCTCTTGGGATGATGCTGGGTTGATCATCACTGTCTAAACATCTGCCTCTGAGGGGATCCTTTAGAAATGCTCCTGAAAGATCTTGGCCGGGTTGTTTTGGCCACAGGCTCTGCTGACCTTTCTTTAACCACTTCAGCCCCCAAAGGTTTTACCCTTTTTTTGCAATACTGCACTGCGTTGCTTCGACTGACAATTGCGCGGTCGGGCAACGCTGTACCCAAAAAAATGGATGTTCTTTTTTTTCCACAAATAGAGCTTTCTTTTGGTGGTATTTGATCACCTCTGTGGTTTTTATTTTGTGCGCTATAAACAAAAAATCCAGACAATCTTGAGAAAAAAATATTTTTTACTTTCTGCTATAAAACATATCCAATAAAAAAAAATGTAAAAAATCGAATTTTTCATCAGTTTAGGCCAATATGTATTCTGCTACATGTTTTTAGTAAAAAAAAAATCTCAATAAGCGTATATTGATTGGTTTGCACAAAAGTTATAGCGCCTACAAACTATGGGATATTTTTATGAACTTTTTATTTTCTTTATTGTTTTTACTACTAATGGAGGCAATCAGCGATTTTTAGTGGGACTGCGACATTGTGGTGGACAAATTTGACACTACGTGGCACTTTTTTGGGACCAGTGACACCAATACAGTGATCAGTGCTAAAAAAAATGCTGTATAAATGACACTGGCGGGGAAGGGGTTAACACCAGGGGCAATCATAGGGTTATGTGTGCTCCTAGGGAATGCTTTCTAACTGTGGGGGGGGAGGGGGAAGTGGATGCACTGGACAAAAAGAGAGAACCTTGCTTACATAGGCAGACTGCCGTTCTGCCTTTCCAAATGATCAGCGGGTCCCGGTGGCCGGTGGTCTTGATTAGAGTTTGAACACTGCTGATTGGCATTCTCAATTCCTTGGATATCTTTTTATATCCCTTTCCTGTCTTACACAGTTCAACTACCTTTTCCTGCAGATCCTTTGGCGATTCTTTTGCTTTCCACATGACTCAGAATCCAGAAATGTCAGTGCAGCTGTGGATGAAAGGTGCAAGGGTCTGTCAGGAGTCCAGAAACTCATTGACCTTTTATACATACACACTAATTACAAGCAAACAGATCACAGGTGAGGATGGTTACCTTTAATAGCCATTCAAACCCCTTTGCGTCAACTTGTGTGCATGTTATCAGTCCGAAATCACCAGGGTATGTAAACTTTTGATCAGGGTAGTTTCTGTTGTCAGTATGATTTAAAAAGAGCAAACACTGTTGATTGATAATAAATGGCTTCAGCCAAACACTAACCATGAGTGAAAGAAATGTTTTTGTGTTATCATTCATATTCTCTGAAAAATGGGCAAGAAATCATAAATTCAGCCAGGGTATGTATACTTATGAGCACAACTGTATACCCAGTGAAGTGAACAGCCTCAGATGATACATAGAGCTTAAACAAATCTTCCTCATTCTGCACTGTTAGAGAAGGCTTGGATTACACTGGGAGCAGCTGATTGGAGGAAAGGCCCCTCCACATTGGTAGAAAAATGAAAATGCTTTCATAGCTCAGTTCTAAGACGGCAGACTGAATGCTAATCTATTTATAGCAACCTTCCCAACACACACTTCTATCTCCCATCTCAGAGAATGTGTGAGAACTTATCAGGCTGATAACAGACCTTCAGAGCAAGAGACAGCTACGGGATATAGTTCTTTGAAGAGAGATTAGAAAACACTACAGATAGATGTGACCAGCTCAAATTTCATGAATTGGATTTACATCCACTTTAAGTTAAAACTAAAGATTGCTATTATTTATAACATTTAATGACAATATTTCTAAAAACAGGTAGTCAACAATTTATACAGAAGAAATAGAGATATGTGCGTTCTATAGAAAAAAGAATAAGCAATTGCACTGACTGGAACCCAACTGTCATTGAACAGGGTGCATAAAGGGACAGGAGAGTGGTGGGGAACTCCAGGTAAAATGGATGCAGCTCCTCTCAAATTAGGTCTTGAGATCATAATGCACATATAAAAAGCAAACACAAGAGGACGCCTCCATCTAGGTATAGCGATTTATTTAAAAAAGGCATTAAAAAAATTAAAATACACTCACTAAGTAGATCAAGGCTTGTCATAGACCCATATAGATCTCCGTAGGATCACAGTGAGGCTGCAGGGCTCAGCAGGCACATGGATGGTTAAAGCAGAGTTCTCAAAGGAAGTGCAGCTGTTAGGCTTCAGGCTGGTACATAAGCATCAGCAGCTTCCAGAAGTGGCAAGATGACTGTGACTCCAAAAACAGCACCTGTCTCGGCTGGGTGAGGACCCCTTTATCAAACCATAGGAAACATAGCAAAACCTATGGTTTGATAAAGGGGCCCTCCTTTCTGCCCTGAAACATGTAGACACATCCCTTCCACTTCCTGTCTTCACCCAGCCGAGAGAGGTGCTGTTTATGGAGCCGCAGACATCTTGCCACTTCTGGAAGCTGCTGATGCTTATGTTCCAGCCTGAAGCCTGACAGCTGCACTTCCTTCAAGAACTTTACTTCAGCCAGCCACATGCCTGCTGAGCCCTGCAGCTTCACGGTGATCTTAAGGAGATCTATATGGGTCTATGACAAGCCTTGATCTACTTTTATTTAGTGAGTTCATTTTAATTGTTTTTATATCTTTTTAAATAAATCACTACACCTAGATGGAGGCACCCTCTTGTATTTGCTTTTTTTTTTTTTTTTTTTTTTTC
>BLSH010263430.1:483929-495545 GCA_018402905.1 Glandirana rugosa
CCTCGAGTGTTTAACATGATAATTTGACAATATGGTGACCGGTTAAACATTGTGCAAATCCCCAGATCGAAATAAAAAATTTCTTCTTTGTATGGATATCCAATATCTATACAACACCGTCGACGAAGGTAATCATTTGAGTCCGGTCTGTTCACGGTGTTAGTTTTGATGTATTTTTTCGACTTTTTTCAATTTTAATTAGGCAAATCCCAAGACAACGACATACATTCAGTTCGATTTACATTTTCCGCTTTCTTGGTTAATGTATAAGTTTTATACATTACGATCTAAAATACACGACTAATTGGGTCCTCATCACAACACCCGAACGATTTTTGAAATGTCCGGGTCCGGGTCCGTGCCACGGACACCCTAAAGTTCGGTACGGACCCGAACGTTACAGTCCGGGTTCGCTCAACACTACTCCTGGGTTAATCAGCACATAAAATCTAGCATTACATATTTTGAATATGTAATTGGTTCTTTCGCCTTTTACATTTAGCTTGACTTACATACAGCAACAGAACCCTAAACGGATTAATTTTAACTTTTTTCAGCTTTTTTATGTAGTTTTGATTGTGGCACTTGTCTGGCCTGAGTTTACTAATGGAAGCAGCTGCCACAACATATCTATAACCTATAGGTATGTTTCTTCTTTAAAAAATAAAGCTAGACCCCTAAACGTGTTACAAATTGGCCAGTGGTATAACAGTTTAATAGTACAATTTGTGAGCTCCTTTTTTGCAGCAGCACCCTGCATTACTGGAAAAGTTTAAGAAGATGTCAAATCAGAGTGCACAAAAACACTTTAAACTCAAAATTCAGACCTCATGTTTGTATGTTTTTAGTAGAAATTGGCCAGCATCAGGACAGTATATGTGCACTTGAATAGGCAGCTGATAGAAAGAGACAACAAAGGTTTTATTTTGCAATAAAAAATTGAGCTTACTATCTGAGAGATAATAGTTACAAACACCGTATATTGGCTGGGCAGTACGTAAGCAGCTTGGTTAGGCAACAATTTAAAATAGAGATACAAGGCATTTTTTTTTCAATCACCACAAATATTTTATAGTGACTAGATAGTATCTGGGTAGCTGGTTAGGCAACAAAAAAGACATAAGACAGGTTTTATTATTGTATTTTTTTAAAAGACAACATCTAAACATATGTAAAGTGGTAGTAAAGTCCCATTTTGCACTTATAATAAGGCTTACCTGTAGGTACAGTGAATATCTCCTAAACTTGCTCTGTTTAGGAGATATCCACACGGGATGCAGCCAGTGACATCACCGACATATCTAATCAGCTTGATTAGACCACAATTTAAGAGGGATAGACAAAGCTGTTTTTTTCTTGAAATAAACATTAGAGTGCATTATCTGAGAGGCACAATGCAGAAAGTTTGCAGCATAATATGGTCTGTGTCAACATTGTGTACATTGTGTAGTATCTTCAGAGTGCTACAGCACAGGTACAAACATTGGCGCACAGTGCATGATTTACCCTGCCACCAACAGATGAAGTGAACTATGTAAACATTGTATATTAGCATCAGAACACAAGAATAGAACAAAAACTTAGAGGCACAACACAAGATTTACCTAGCAGGAAATATTAGAAACTAAGCACCAGAAGTTGAGCTACAGAAACCAATGGGCTCCGTCTACAAAGCGATATCTATCATTTTAAGAAATGCAGTAAAATATCGCTAATTTTTCAAAATAATGTTTGGCATTCACAAAAAATGCTACTAAAATACCGCATGTTCTATTTTATGAAGTGATGCGGTATGAAGTGATGCAGTATTTTAGTAGTGAAAGCTCACAGACATTCATGGGCGTCTCAGTGCATGCCGCTTACAGGCCACTGACACATGCACATGAGCATTAACTTCATGAATTATGGTTTCCTTACAACATTAGGGCAATATTGCACTGTATAACATAGTATGGCAGCTAACTACACAGACTGTCAGCTCTCCCTACACTGCTTCAGCACACACTGGGAAATGGCTGTTGGAAATCCAGCGTTTAATAGTGTGCGGACCAGCACATACCAAAGCCCTCATTAAGTCATACAGATGATTATAGGCTCCTTAAAATTTGATATGACAAAGCTACACATACATTCACTGGTACTAGAACCTAGAACCCACAGGTTTTACCATGAATACACTATGTGGTGAACACGATACATATAAAAAAATTATAGTATCTCTTTAATACTTATAATTGCCAAGTACATTTACAGCATTAAAATAAATACTAATATATAAAGAAAAAAAAGGGAAAAAATGGTAATTGTTTTTTAATTCATTTTTGCACATTTGTCAGCCTAGCAGTTAATGCAATGGCCTTGAACCTAGTATGTGTTTTATGTGATGTAGGGACCTTAGATTTTAAGCTACTTGAGAGCAGGGACTGCTATGAACATACAATATCTAAAGCACTGCATACATTGTTGGTGCTATATATATATATCAGTAAAAAAATTTGTCATAAATATACCGTTAACTTAACCAAGGCATGCTGATGGTACAAGAGTTGGCCTAGACATCAATGACAGCTAGTCACAAAAGTGTTAATAAAGTTTTTTTCCTTTTTTTTTTGTTGTTATAAAAAAAAAATCTAGTAAAAAAAAAAACGCTCAAAGCTAAAGAAAGTGTCCATACTCATTTTGTAATACGTCAACATGTGGTAGCATGGAAGCAATATGTTAATCCCTTATTTTCCTGGTGTAAATGTCTTCTAAGAAATAACTTTTGTATAGACTAGAAAAGGATTTGTTATTCAAAAACATAAATCCTGTAGTGGAGGGATAAACTTTTCTCTGGCTTTCATAGAAGCTCTTTGGGGCTTGCTTTGGCTCTATAACTGTTTTCACCTGATTGAACTAGTACAATGACATAGACTTATTTTACTGCCTTCTACCAAAGTGTGCTATTTGTGAAATCCTGCTATATGCCAGTTATGGATTGTAGAATACATTTCCTTTAGATGTGGTGTGGATAAAGGATGTTGTATATGCACTGATCCATACAGTGATATAGTTTTATCATACCGCAGTTAAAACAGGACTGAGACCAAAGCAGCTGTAGTCAGCTGTCACATGTAACGGTCTTTATACTTAAAGAAACACTGACACCTTATTCATACAGAGAAAGGTGGCAACGTCTCCGGAAAGGGCCCCCTGACCCCCACATACTTATACAGGTGTATCTCATACAATTAGAATATAATCAAAAAGTAAATTTATTTCAGTAATTCAAAAAGTGAAACTCATATGTTTTATATACTGTAGTTATATGGTTCAAGCATTTCTTTCTTTATTTGATGATTATGGTTTACAACTAGTGAAAACCCAAAATTCAGTATCTCAAAAAAATTAGAATATTACATAAAGCCAATAAAAAATAATTTATATTACAGAAATGTTGGCTTACTGAAAAGTATGTCTACAGTATGTAAGGTATAGTATGCACTATACTTGGTCGGGGCTCCTTTTGCATGAATTACTGCATCAACGCGGCGTGGCATTGGGGCGATCAGTGCAGAAGTGTTATGGAAGCCCAGGTTGCTTTGATAGTGGCCTTCAGCTTGTCTGCATTGTTGAGTCTGGTGTCTCTCATCTTTCTTTGACAATACCCTACAGATCCTCTATGGGGTTTAAGTCAGGAACGTTTGCTGGCCAATTAAGCACAGTGATACCATGACCATTAAACTAGGTATTGGTACTTTTGGCAGTGTGGGCATGTGCCAAGTCCTGCTGGAAAATGAGATCAGCATCTCCATAAAGCTGGTCAGCAGAGGGAAGCATGAAGTACTCTAAAACTCAGTGGACCAGTGCCAGCAGTTGACATGGCTCCCCAAATCATCACAGACTGTGGAAAATGTTACATTTCATTTGGAAATAAAGGTGCCAGAGTCTGGGGGAAGAGTGGCACAGAATCCAGGTTGCATGAGATCCAGTGTGAAATTTCCACAGTCAGTGATGATTTGTGAAGCCATGTCAACTGCTGGCGCTGGTCCACTGTGTTTTATCAAGTCCAAAGTCAGCGCAGCCCTCTATCAGGAAATTCTAGAGCACTCCATGCTTCCTTTTGCTGACCAGCTTTATGGAGATGCTG
Source organism: Glandirana rugosa (assembly GCA_018402905.1). Taxonomy (NCBI): domain Eukaryota; kingdom Metazoa; phylum Chordata; class Amphibia; order Anura; family Ranidae; genus Glandirana; species Glandirana rugosa. Next base: position 488,059 of record BLSH010263430.1, read on the forward strand.
ATTTTATTTAACAGAAAGACTTGGCACCTGTCCACACTACCAAAAGTACCAATACCTGGTTCAGTGATCATGGTATCAGAGTGCTTAATTGGCCAGCACACTAGCCTGACCTAAACCCATAGAGAATCTCTGGGGTATTGTCAAGATGAAGATGAGAGACACCAGACCCAACAACGCAGACAAGCTGAAGGCTGCTATCAAAGCGACCTGGGCTTCCATAACAACTCAGTAGTGCCACAGGCTGATCACCCCCATGCCACGCCGCATTGATGCAGTAATTCATGCAAAAGGAGCCCAGACCAAATATTGAATGCATACTATACTGTACATGGACAAACTTTCCAAGTAGCCAACATTTCTGTACTAAAAATCCTTTTTTTTTTTTACTGTTCTTATGTAGTATTCTAATTTTCTGAGATACTGAATTTGGGGTTTTCACTAGATGTAAGCCATAATCATCAAAATTAAAAGAAATAAATGCTTGAAATATATCACTCTGTGTGTAACGCATCTATATAAAATATGTGAGTTTCACTTTTTGAATAGAATTACTGAAATAAATTAACTTTTTGATGGTGTTATAATTTTATGAGATGCGCCTGTATATCCTCTCTTGCAGCCCCTTTTTCCTCTGCAGCGAAAACACCTAGCAATTCTGAGTATGAAACAGCCTATGACCTGCTCCCCTGTGATGACACCTACTGACAATCTCTAGGCCAGAGCACTGTCATCTGATTAAAGTAGTGACATCAATGCTCCCCTTGGGTGCTGACATAGCCAATCCCAGTACCGACTGCAAGTTACAAAGATGCTGCAAGGGAGCGCAGATAGGGTGAATGTATAGGGTCAAAAAAATGTCTTTTTCGAAGGCAATGACACCTTGCAGACGTGAACTGTCTATAATAAATAAAAATATGTGGTCTTAATTAACAGCTGTTAATTCTTATCTGCAGTAATCCAAAGTCTTCAGAAAGCAGTCAATTCACGAAATAAGGTTTTCAGTATAGCATAGTGTTTGTTTAATAGAGTAATTAATAGAACGATTGCACACATTGGGTTTGGGCAACACAGTGGGTAAGGGGTTAGCGCTTCTTTCTAGTAGCACTAGGGCTGTCTGTTCAAATCCCAACCACGGTGCTACCTGTCTGGAGTTTACATTTTGTAGGAAGAGCTGTCAACTCTAAAAATCCACTTTAAATCCTGTATTGTAGATACAGGAGTGACAATAAAACATGCAAAACATGTTTTATTGCCACTCCTGTATCTACAAAACAGTATTTAACCACTTAAGGACCGTAAGGATTACCCCCTAAAATGACCAGGCCATTATTTGGGATACGGCACTGCATCACTTTAACTGACAATTGCATGGTCGTGCAACGTTGTAACCAAACAAAATTTGTGTGCCTTTTTTCCCACAAATAGAGCTTTCTTTCGGTGGTATTTGTTCACCTCTGCGATTTTTATATTTTGCACTATAAACAAAAAAAAGTCACAATTTTGAAAAAACCCAATACTTTTTACTTTTTGCTATAATAAATATCCAAAATCCGCGCACGCCCCCTATACAATATCTCACAAAAGTGAGTAAACCCCTCACATTTTTGTAAATATTTTATTATATCTTTTCATGTGACAACACTGAAGAAATTACACTTGTTACAATGTAAAGTAATGAGTGTACAGCTTGTATAACAGTGTAAATTTGCTGTCCCCTCAAAATAACTTAACACACAGCCATTAATGCCTAAACCGCTGGCAACAAAAGTGAGTACACTCCTAAGTGAAAATGTCCAAATTGCACCCAATTAGCCATTTTCCCTTCCCCGGTGTCATGTGACTCGTTAATATCTCAGGTGTGAATAGGGAGCAGCTGTGTTAAATTTGGTGTTATCACTCTCACTCTTTCATACTGGTCACTGGAAGTTCACCTCATGGCAAAGAACTTTCCGAGGATCTGAAAAAAAAGAATTGTTGCTCTACATAAAGATGGCCCAGGCTATCAGAAGATTGGCAAGACCCTGAAACTGAGCTGAAGCATGGTGGCCAAGACCATACAGCGGTTTAACAGGGCAGGTCCTACTCAGAACAGGCCTCACCATGGTCGACCACAGAAGTTGAGTGCACATGCTCAGCATCATATCCAGAGGTTGTCTTTGGGAAATAGCTGTATGAGTGCTGCCAGCATTTCTGCAGAGGTCGAAGGGGTGGTTGAATGGGTGGGGGGTCAGCCAGTCAGTGCTCAGACCATATGCCACACACTGCATCAAACAGTTTGCTGAAGACAAGCAGACTAAGGACATCAATTGCTGGAACCATATCCTGTGGTCTGATGAGACTAAGATAAACTTATTTGGTTTAGATGGTGTCAAGCGTGTTTGGTGGTAACCAGGTGAGGAGTACAAAGACAAGTGTGTCTTGCCTACAGTCTAGCATGGTGGTGGGGGTATCATGGTCTGGGGCTGCATGAGTGCTGCTGGCACTGGGGAGCTACAGTTCATTGAAGGAACCATGAATGTCAACATGTACTGTGACATACTGAAGCAGAGTTTGATCCCCCTCCCCTTGGAGACTGGGCCGCAGGGGAGTATTGCAAAATGATAACGACCACAAACATACCTCCAATATGACCACTGCCTTGCTAAAGAAGATGAGGGTACAGGTTGTGGGCTGGCCAAGCATACCTCCAAACCTAAACCCTATTGAGCATCTATGGGGCATCCTCAAACAGAAGGTGGTGGAGCGCAAGGTCTCTAACATCCACCAGATCCGTGATGTCATCATGGAGGAGTGGAAGAGGACCCCAGTGGCAATCTGTGAAGCTCTGCTGAACTCCATGCCCAAGAGGGTTAAGGCAGTGCTGGAAATAATGGTGGCCACACAAAATATTGACACTTTAGGCCCAATTTGGACATTTTCACTTAGGGGTGTACTCACTTTTGTTGCCAGCAGTTTAGACATTAATGGCTGTGTGTTGAGTTATTTTTAGGGGACAGCAAATTTACACTATTATACAAGCTGTACACTCACTATTTTACATTGTAGCAAAGTGTAATTTCTTCAATGTTGTCACATGAAAAGATATAATAAAATATTTACAGAAATGTGAGGTATGTACTCACTTTTGTGAGATACTGTAGCTCTTAAAGCGGCCGATGTACAATGACTGTGATTCACGCAGGCGTGCCAACCTGCCACAGTACAACTGCAGTGGCTGGTCAGGAAGTAGTTAAAGAGGGTTTCTGGAGTTGCTGGCTCTTCCTACTATCTGTTTGTATCCAATGATTAAAGGACACATTTGGAGCCAGAGCACCCATGTTTGGATTCCATTCATTTAATCAAGGGTGTGTTCCCTTGGAGAGCTCTGCTTTGTCTATATTGCTTGTCTAGTTTGCATGTTGTCCTCTGAGTACTCCAGTTTCCTCCCATGCTCCAAAGACATGCTGGTAGACTAACTGACTCCAGTCTAAACTGGACCTAGTATATGTACTATATGAATGTATGTGAGTTAAGGACCTTAAAGTGTAAGCTCCTGATGTGAATGCACAATATATATGTGTAATGCGCTGTGTAAATTGACAGCACTATATAAGTACCTGTAATAAATAAAACAATTGTGTGTGATTTACTGAAGGTAAATAGGCTGTTCTCTTTACGATGGAAGTTGCACTTTGCAAGAGAAATTTCCACATCATCCAGTCCTGTGCAAACAAAAATGCATTTTCTTAATTTCCCTTGCACATAATTGGCTATTGTTTACAACATGGAGTTTCACTACATTCACTAAGCTCTGGGGAAAACTTCCAAATTGCAACTTCACTTAAATAAACAGCCTATTTGCCTTTAGTAGACCTGCAGGATTTTGTGGATAAACTAGTATGTATTAAATGTGATTTTACCATTTCTAAAACTACCTTTATTTTATTCTAGGTTCCGAGCTGGCTTTAAAAGAGCTTTCAGATGGTGTCCATTTATACAGGTATCCAGTTATGATGAACTAGAGCTAAAGTCTACCCGATTCCACCCAACAAGGCAGAGCAGTCTGTACACAGTTTCCAGAATGGAATCAAGCATGACTGTGGTGTTTGACCAAAACGATGGTGAAACCTCTAAGTCTATTCATAGTCACAAAAAAAGAGTTGCATCCAGCGAATCAACTTTAAATGGATGCTCACGTAAAAACTCCACAGATGCCTCTACAAATTCAGTTTTCATTAGCTCACCTTGCACATCCATAGATTGTTATTCATGATTTGTAAATTCTATGAACTACATCATAAAACATTGTAAAACGTAAATGATTCAGCATATTATAAAACAGGCATGACAAATAAAGCAGTTATTTTTAATGCTTGAATAATTGTTTTTAAATGTTAGTATATTTTAGTAATTTCATACATTACAATATAGTATGTACTAAAGGATGTATTGAGAGTCCCATATTTCATGCTAACTAAAACAAATTAAGAGTAGAGTTGAAGTGTCTGTGTGTTTGCTATTTAGTACTGTTATTGTATTTTTCCAGTACAATTTATGACCGGCCTTATGAACTTTTTTAAAGCATTTTTTGCAAAAATTATAGTAAATTAATTTTATTCTTGTTTAAACAGTAGCACAAAGGTCTTAAAATGCAGTTGTATTCTAAATATAAAAATAACATAACACTTATACACTTGGCTTCTGTTGTAATAACTTAATGGAAACTAAACTCATCATCCACACGGTGAGTTTTAATATAAAATGCCAAAGGCATGTCTAAATACAGTTGCATTATTCATCAATAGCTTAATTTGAAGCACTTTACTATTACTTGAAATGTAACATTTTAATCTTGTTCTGAATGAAGACAGTGAAATGAATCTTGTGAGTAAGTAGGACCTTCTTTATGCCAATCTATTGTTCTGAAGGCCTGGCTCGTTAACTTCCAGATTTTGTGGACCTCTAGCTAAAGTATTTAAAGGATATATTTACTGTAGATGCAGTTAGCAGTTATGCTCTCTGATCATTTTGGAGTCAGATAAAATTAGAAAGTTCACCATGAAGGAGAATGCAGCAGTGGCAGAATTGTATAATGGTGCTAAGATTTGAGCCATATCTTCCTCAAACCTAGTGAGTAAATTTGAGTAATCACCATACTTTAAATAATAAAATTACAATTATGATCTTGTGGGATTGACAGAAATGAAATGTTGTTTAGATAACTGGTGTCATACTGAACTGGCAGTATTCATATATATATTGCTGGCAGAGTATTGGCTAAATGGGTTAAGTATCACCAATTAACTAAGGTGACTGTTTTTGTTAGGTACGTGGTTGTAAACCTCTTACATGAAGTATGAACAAAGCATATCCCTCTATAGCAGTGATAAGCAATTAGCGGACCTCCAGCTGTTGCAAAACTACAAGTTCCATCATGCTCTGCCTCTGGGTGTCATGCTTGTGGCTGTCAGAGTCTTGCTATGCCTCATGGGATTTGTAGTTCTGCAACATCTGGAGGTCCGCTAATTGCATATCCCTGCTCTATAGTGTCTACTTGTCTCAATCCAGAGCACTAAGTGTCATTTCTCTCTGCTGGCTCATTCCTCTGCCATTTGCATGAGTCACTTCTATCAAGTTTTCCTGACACCAAGAGGTCAAAGGTGACAGGGGAGGGAGCTCCAGCACAAAGCCTGCAATTGACAGCTTTAGCTCTTTTCCTATGTGTTGTGTGCAGAGTGGGTGTAACTCTTCCCTCCAATCAGCTCCTACTGAGCTCTGTGGAGTGTAACTTCAGCTCCCTGCCTCCTGCTTTCTGAAAGCTCAGACAAGCTGTATACATTCTGTACGCTTAATGGCTGTAGAGAAGAGAAGACTGCATATAAACAGGTATGACTTATGTAGGAGGAAATGTTCTCTGTGTATCACCTGAGGCCAGTCACTTCACTGGGTATTTGTAAGGGTTTACAATAACTTGTAAGGCGACAAAATATAGGAAATATTTAGCCCTCCATATATTAAAGTTTAAGGGCCATTCAAGTTTGGTGTACAAATTCGAAGGTTTAAAAGTAAAATTAATGGTTTAGGGAAAACTTTTATAGTATGGGGCCAATCCTTTTTTGTTTACAAGTTATTAAACTTATGTTTTTACATCCATTTTTAACTATATGCGCAGTCTTGTACAAATAAGCATCAGCCACATGAAAAGGAGAATACAAAAAATGTTTATATGTAGTATTTCATATTTATATGACTTAAAAAACAGAAAGAGGAGGAGAGGGAAGGATTAATATGTCCATGGTAGCATATAGGGGATATTTAGGAGGGCTATTGTTAATAAAAATATTAAGCTTGCCCTAGGCACAAAAATCTTAGGCCTAAACATGTGGAGCATGGTTTTAAGCATCAGTAAAAAGATTTGGGACAGACATATATGCCTGTTCGCATGTATTGTAATCATTATCACTCAAAGTAAAAAAAATGTATGGCACACACTCACCTATCATTCTAAAACAAAAAGAAAATGCATCCATTAATGTCTTAGAAAAACCATTACAGCTATCTTGTTGTAGCAGTATGGTCAGTTTCATGGTCATGTTTCATGCTGCCTCATGCTCCAGGAGCTTCCATTTACCCTCTGCTGCTGGGATATCTTTCACTCAAATCCTCTTGTACTTGTTCTGGTTCAAAGAGAACCTGTGAGCCTTCTCAAGATATGTCTCCATGGTATAGACATTCCAAGCCCCTGACAGCAGCAGAGATGTGGTCTTTCTAAATGTGGAGAAGGGGCAGGAGTTTGGATTCTTTGGAGAGATTGCAGCAATTATAGTTTCTGTTTAAAAAAGGAAAGGGGGGATTCGCTTGCTAGTCTGCATTTTAAATAGCTATTTAAACCCATGTAAATCTTTAATTTCAGTTATAAGCAGATTCACCCATTACTTCTTACATTCTACCTGTGGGGGACTGATGCAGCATCCATTCCCTGCTGTGGCTCTTGACTCCGACTCAACCGTTCATATAATCTGACTACCATTGCAGCAAGGGGAGTTTATTATTATTATTATTATACAGGGTTTTAGTTAGCGCCTACAGTTTTATTGCATTTGCTACATTTTCTGTAATGAATAGAAAGTGAGTTTCGAACAATATTTGTTAAAATTTAGAACAATAATATGGCTCTCTATGCGGCTGGAAGAACAGTAATATGGCTCTATGCGGCTGGAAGAACAGTAATATGGCTCTATGCCCCTGCAATAGGCTTTTCCCATACACTTTGGAGATGATTTTAGAACAGTAATATGGCTCTATGCCTCTGCAATAGGCTTTTCCCACACACTTTGAAGATGATTTTAGAACAGTAATATGGCTCTATGCGGCTGCAATAGGCTTTTCTCACACACTTTGAAGATGATTTTAGAACAGTAATATGGCTCTATGCGGCTGCAATAGGCTTTTCCCACACACTTTGAAGATGATTTTAGAACAGTAATATGGCTCTATGCGGCTGCAAT
>BLSH010263430.1:498396-509474 GCA_018402905.1 Glandirana rugosa
TAGTCCAACGTTTCCAATGTGTAAATTTGTAACATTAGTAGTATGTTAGAAGTAAGTCATAAAACAATTAAATGGATAATACAATATAGTCACTGATATGTCATTCAAGACGTAATGTCTCTATCATTGTCCTCTCTAACTTCACCAACATTTCAGTCTTCTAAAAAATAGAATTACGTAAGATACGTAATTCTATTTTTGGAAGACACATATCGTCGGCGTCGCGGGGTCGTGGGGATTATGAATGGACTCGGAATAGAGAAAGGTCGCTACGGGTGTTCAAGGAGCCGACACTGTATAGTCACTGATATAACATAATAGGTAAATTAACAAAATACTGAATGAAGATTGTATGATGATTACAATGTTTAAATGTGTAACCTTTGCAACCTGATAATATTTGCCCCCCCCCCAAAAAAAAAAAATGAAGTCAGATTTACTCCTCATTACACAATTTGAAGGCTCACTATACTGTATACAGCTTTGCCACAGTTGCTCTGATAAACTTAAATGCTATTTACTGGAACTTCTTCATTTTAAGTCATTACTATGATTACCATTAGTGCCTTGTCTGGGTACATGTAAAACAAACATATATTTATATTTCAATTATCCATATACTCTTTGCCCTTGTACAAGACATTGTAACCGGCAGTTAGATTTGTATTTGTCAAGTATGAATGTTCACTAGGTGGCCTATTGTGCTGATTGAAAAAGCACAGTTAAGAGATTAAAGATGAGTAACTCTGTAAACATATACTTCAACATCTTTAATCTGTGAGAGCCTGATTCTCTATATGTGTTTTATATCCCTTCACGTGTTTTACTTTACCTCACTAGACCAAAAAAATTACATATCTGTATATTGGTTTTGTTCATAAGTCCTTAGGAATTTTGACACCCATATATAATAAAGATGCCTGAAGCTAGTGAGCCCTGGTTCACATAGGAGCGATGCGGGAACCAGTGTGATTATAGAGCCTATTCCCACATCGCTCCTCTCCTGCAGGCAGTTCACACTGCCTTCTGGCGGGTATCATTACAAAGTTAGTGACACCCCCAGTTTTCTTCACAGATTGCAGTGCAAACTGTGCACTCGCACATGAATCGGATCGCATGCGTGAGAACACCCATACAATGCAATTCTAGTGCGGGGAAAAAAAGGTACATGTACCTTTTTTTTGTGCGAGTCTAATGCGAGTTCAGCCATACAAGTGTATGGCTGAATTCTCACTGCTAAGAGATCGCATGTGATCGGCACCAGTGGGTGCCAATCAAATGCGATCTCTGAGAATCGCACAAGTCTGAACCTGGGCTCAATGTGATGTAGAAAAATAATGGGGGTTATTTATTACAGACAAGTGGGCTGTGGACAAGGGAATGTTTCCTTTGTCTAGTGAATGAGGTGAGGCTCTGCTGCCTTCCAGCAAAAATACAGTTTGTTTTTCTCCATTTTATTCCAATCTTGGATGTAATGGTAAATTCTTTGTAAAGGGAAACAATGAGTTTACTTTAGTAAATCAACTCTATTGAGTGTCATTGTAATATATGTGGTCACTTTTGTCATAGATTTCATTCTGTCATAACACATTTTTGTGTCATTGTGAATAGCTTTCCCCACTTTCCACTATATGTCAACCTTCCTGTGACCTTGAATTGTAATTTCTATGAATTTCAGTTTTGGGTAGATACTGGTGTATTGAATTGTCTCCTAGAATCTTATATAGCGTTATTAAAATTTTGTTTTATTTTCATAAAGTATATCTAATGCCAAAACCTTTTTTGTCTGTGTCACATTGGGGGGACTTTCCTTCATTTCCTGTCTCCGAGGAATGCAGAACAATGTCTTGGAAACAAGTGTTCTAATTGGAAGGATTCCTTGCTAGTCCAAGTCCAGTAACAATTTATAATTTTGGATTTTACTTTATATTTAGTCTTGGTAACAATGGTAACCAAGATGAAAAAAGAGGGGAACCACCCCTGTGGAGACACACATGGCAAAAAAAGTTAAAATAAAAGGTTTTGGCTTTAGATTCAATTTAACTTTATTAAGGCTTTTTAGTTACCTATCAGGTATTGCTTTCCATGCTCTAATTAACCCTTTACAGTGGTTATGTTTCCCTACCCTTGTACTCTATTGAGGTTTTCATTGTTTTTTGCACTGTTGATAACTTGAATAAGTGAACATGAATGATACATAAAGGTATAATTTAGAATAGACACATAGGGGTTGATTTACTAAAGCTGGAAAGTGCAAAATCTGGTGCAGCTGTGAATGGTAGCCAATCAGCTTCTAACCTTAGCTTGTTCAATCAAGCTTTGACAATAAAACCTGGAAGCTGATTGGTTTCTGTGTGGAGCTGCACCAAATTTTGCACTTTCAAGCTTTAGTAAATCAACCCCATAAGGTGTGTAAGATATTTTGGAAATCTAAAACTAATTTTGAATGAACATAAACATTAAATTAATTCGAAGAAATCCTGTATTTTTTTTACAGTCAGAGTCAAATCTGGTTTCTCACATTATGCTCATTCACCTGTAGAAACCTGTATAAAGGTTATTGGAATTAAAATGTGTAGACGAAATTACACAAAGTAAGTGGAATAAAAAATGCAGCAGGCCTGATAAGAAATGGTTGTGAAAGATGGGATGAAGAGAGGATGGAAAGATTACCAAAAAAAAAAAAGGCAGCTAAAACTGCAAAACACTTAATGAAACATCAAGCTCAAAAACCCATTACAACAGCAAAAAAAATATTTAGAATGAAGGGAAACTTTTTATAACATAGTAATACAAATGATTTTGATTGCAATAAAAATGATTTTGATACATTATGTATCACATGTACAATATGACTCAATATTTGAATTTCAAATGATTCAACTAATCTTGGGAAATTTTATTGAATTAAAATCACTAACAATGAACATATAGCTTAGTTTAGAATTTGTTGTCGGAAGGAAAAAAACAGATTCTTTTAATCATATCATGTGCCCATAAACTATTACAAAACCTACATATCTGTTATTATGTAAACCATTGCTCCTCATAGGTTTTCAAGATTTTTTCTACCAATGATCCCTCTTTGTTTAAGACATACCAGTTATTTTCTACAAATTAGAAATAAAACTCTTTGACACGAGCCATGTTCAGGGCTGTTGCTAGACCCTGCCACCCAGGGCACATTCCCTGAGTCTCCTTTCCTAAGTGTTATTGCCATGGTAATTATGATCCCGCATACAACCATACTTGAATCTCTGCTGATCTTTGGCTGTATGTTAAATTGTATCTTGTACATCTTTTCAATACTCAATATGATTTTGGAACATGTAGTTTATCTATATGTAAATTCATTATTGGTAGTCCTTAATCAAATTATAATACATTTGATTTTTAATTTCAATTATGATATAATGTATGTAAATATAAAGTTACAACTGTCTAATTATCAAAGGAATGATGAAAACAAAGGCATGTTAGGTACTTCTGGAAGTCCTATTGAGTCTCGAATTTTCAGGGGCAACATATCAACAGCATATTGTATGCTCCTTTAAGACACTGGGGTTGATTTACTAAAACTGTAAGAGTGCAAAATCTGGTGTAGCTCTGCATAGAAACCAAGCTTTCAAGCTTCCAAGTTTTTTTTGTCAAAGCTCAATTGAACAAGTTGAAGTTAGAAGCTAATTGGCTACTATAGACAGCTGCACCAGATTTTGCACTCTCCAGTTTTAGTAAATCACACCCACTGTCTATCTGATGAATGAGCTGGTGTAGGCTCCAAAACTTTGCTTATACTTACCTGTGATTAATAAATCGCTCTTGATGGAGCTTGAGATGTGCAAGTGATAACTTGCTTTTGAAGATCCATGATGTCATTGTCATCTGCTATTGATCATTATAGCACTCACCTACATTTGGCCCTACACTCTTTAGAGTACACCACATCTCCTGAATTGGTTCGCTATTAAGCATAGGACCAATGTCAGCAAAGGTCCAGAACACTAATGACTCAGTTCTGGTTTCCTACAGCACTAGGTTTCATGCATCACTTATATAGTACAAGCTGTAAATTGAAAGGTAACCTCAAACACATACTTTACATATATTTCCAATGGTTTGTATAAATTATACTATTCAAACTTATATGTGTATAACATTGTAATTAAAAACTTTTGGTTGTTAAAAAGTATAAGTGTGTATTTTATAAAATATGTGTTAGTTATTTTAAACCAATCACTAAAATGTGATGCATGTTTAAACATGCTGATTGCTGAATATACATTTTTTTAGTTTGCAAATACATTTTATATATTGATATTGATGTAAGATTTCTATCATGTTACAATTATGTATCAAATTATGAGATAAATTTCACTTGCTTTAAAGAATGTCATATTATTTACAAATGTGCTATTACTGGATATATCTGTATTATTACATGTATAGAAAAATAAAGAGATGTTATTTAGAAATAAAGCAATTCATTTATGTTTATGTGCCCAATTTTACTAAAACATTTACTTTAGAAGATACTTTAGATAACATATTGATCACCAGAAATTTAATTTTTCTATAATTTTCTGAAAAGTACAGTATTCAATGGCATTCAGTAATTTAAAAAGGTGTAAAAATACTGAATTTGATTACCATAATGCTAAAAGTGTTTGTTAAGACACTTGTATAAAAAGTTGCCACCCACTCTGTATTATAACATGAAGTTGCCCTGTGTCTGTGTTATAATAAATATATACTTCTCTGTTTAGATAATACACCTTCTTACTAGGATCAGTTGTCTTTTCAGCTTTTCTCTCTCAGCTCAGAATTCCTGAGGATGGGGCTGAGCACTGTTGCTGACATCAGCTGGAGAGAGAGAGCCCTGCTGTGTTATCTGTATAGATAAGAATATTTTTGATATAACACTGACACGAGTGAACTTATTCTTCTAATACAGAGGGATAGGAGCTTTTAGAGTTAAAGCGGAGTTCCTCCCATGTAAAAGTCAGCAGCTACAAAAAGTGTAGCTGCTGACTTTTTATTAATCTGACACTCACCTGTCTCCCTCTCCAGAGATGCGGTCGCCTGAGGGCTCGCTCTTCGCCCCCTCCCCTCAGCGGCTCTGGCGTTATAAGTGTGGGCACCCGGCTTTGGCTTCAAAGCCAGGCGCCAACTGCGCAAGTCCCGCTCCGCCTTGTGACTGGCCGGTGTATATTCTGGGACTTGTGACGTGTCCCAGAAGATCGCCGAGAGGGAGGGGGGAAGGTGGACTTCCTTCCCGGAGCCGTGGCGCCAGAGGAGGAAGTGAACCTGGGACACTGTGAAAACAGGGTCCCTGGTCACCCCCCCAAAAAAAAAGACATGCCAATTGTGCCATGTATGGGGGTCAACTTCCATTAAAGTGGAAGTTCCACTTTAGTGTGGAACTCCGCTTTAATTATGAGAGCAGAGAGGAGAAGCTACGAGAGGAAGAGGGAGGGGGAGGAGGGGGGAGTTGAAGACAGACACTCAGGAGATAGGAGAGCTGGGAGTGACATAGCCTGCATAGACCACGAGGCTCTCAAAATAAGCAATATACAAGGGGAGTCAGTACACAGGGGGGAAGTCATGACCTGGCATTATCAAACAGGTATTTTAGGAGATACAGAGGGATGAATTAAAAAGCAAAAGCGCCATGTTGCTAATTGCACATTAAAGAGACAGGAGCAGCATTTTTTTTGTTTTGGGTTGATGAACGCTTTAAAGTTTGATTCCAGATGTTTCAAACATACCCTGTTCATTGTAAATTGGAATTTGCGGTATTTATCAATAAAAGAACCGTTTTTAAATGGCTGAAAAAAAAATGTTTATCCTGTAAGAGTTTGCAACACTACAGCGGTGAAGTACGTATCTTAATCTTTTATACAAACAATGGCTCTCTTCCTTAAATTAACTAGTAAAGCTTTTATGTAGTTTACTAGAGGTCTCCTTGTAAAGCCTGTTCATCGGGAGCTAGGCATCATACACAGAAGTGATATTTCTACCTATATATGACAGCTTCCCACTAAGGAAGCAGCAGGTGCCACCTGTCCCAGGACTTTGCTTTCATAGTCAGAAATCCCCAGTCATGTAAGCAAATGGACAGGGATAGCAATGACATCGCTGCCTATATATGGTCACTGGCCAATGGATTTACACCGTGGGACTTTTTTTGTTTTTATTTTTTATTTTTTTAATTAATAAAGGACTTTATCACTGGTGTTTGTGTTTTTGTAAATTGTTAGTGTGTATATTTAATATTTTAGTTTTGTGAATGAGTAACCAGGGGTACTATGTACTATTTTCTTATTAACCTAGGGAGGTCTGGATATCCTGCACATCTACCAAACTAGGTTTGTGGACAAGAGGCACTTGTCCTTGCCAACATGAGGACATGGTGCTTTGTCAGGGGGTTCCCTGGCAGTGCACCCTCCCCATGTTGAAAGCATGTAGCTTGGTGTGGTTAAGGAGGTGGTGCTTCATGCTCACTCTTCTCCTTTCCTAGTTAACTAGGATGCATGCTTAATTAAGGGTCTGGTATGGATTTTTTTGCATGGGGCACTCCCTTAAAATCCATACCACACCCTGATCAAAGATAAGGATCTAGTATGTATTTCTAGGGGGAACCCCACACCTTTTTTTCATAAGAATCCACCTTACTATCCATACCAGACCCTCATCTAGGATAGGAATCTGGTATAGATTATGGTATTCCCTGGACACTTTATAAACAGAAGGAAGCAGCTGGCAATTGAAATTGTTTTTTTTTTCTTTGTAAATGTCACTTTTGCTTTAGTACATCATATAGATGTGTCACCTCACATGTAGGTTTAAGACATCCTCCAAGCTTTCTATTTAATGGAAGTGTGTATTTTTGGTGTTGCCCTTTAAGCCTTGTTAAAAGAGCTGCAGAACAATATTTTTTTTTAAGCTTTTTTTTTTCTTTGGAAGTGCCCAGCTTCCCATGCCCTTGCTTGTCAACCTCTTGCCGATTAGCTTTAAAAAATGGATAGAAGTGATATTCTATGTCCACCTGCTATTGACTTCAATCGGGTTGGCATTAAAGTTTTCAATTTATAAGACATGTTTGCCAAAGCTGCCCTAGAATTGAACCCAAGCAGATTCATCGATCACTAGAAGTGTTACAAAACAGTTTGATACTCACAGAAAGAGTAAAGCCAGTCATAGATGGATAGAATCTTGGCCGGTTCAGCAGGTACCAGCCGAGACTCGATCTATCTATGGGCAGGCTGGTTGTACTCAAGTCGATCCATCGATTTACTCAGGTACAACCAGCCTGTCAGGTTATTTTACCTGGTGTCACTCATGATACTAAAACAGTGATCAGAAGAAAAAATCTGTACACTGCACTTATGATACTGTGACAGGGCAGTGAAAGGGTTAACTGGGGGGGGCGATCAGGGGGTTAACCTTTATTAGGAAATATGTGGTAGACAAACTGACACTATCTGGAAATGACGCTAACGCTATTTAGCATCACTCGTGATACTAATACAGTGATCAGCAAAAATATCTGTACACTATACTAATGACACTGTGACAGGGCAGTGAAAGGGTTAACTGGGGGGTAATCAGGAGGTTAAATGTGCCTAACTATGTGATTTGGTGTCAGTGTAGTGCTTCAAATCACAGTCTGATGCTGTCTCTTCTTGTGCTGGAACCAAAAAGGGCTCAAGGAGAGGAGAGACTATCATTTCCTGCGCCTAGGTTTTGTAAACACTGGCACATGCTGGTCTGTGATTGGTCAGAATCAGCATTGACCTGAACCTTAAGACTGATTGGTGTTGGATCAAATTATAGCATTGCCGGGCCGGCGGGAGCGCGCCCCCTGACTGGGAGCACGGATCACGTACAAGCATTTTTGTTTTTTAAGGTAAATACTGCAAAAAGGGATAGTGAATTGACATTTTCAGCATTGCATGCGATATTTGGGAAAAATGGTTTCGATTACCTAAATACTGCATGTGATCTGCTTTAGTGAATTAATTCTTATACCCCCTATTGAGCATCTCATCTCCATGGAGAATTAGTTTAATAGCTAATACGTAAATCAGCCAGCACTGAACCCCTTCACATAAAAACAAATATGGGGACACAACTTCAACCTAAAATGTCCATAATTTTTAAATTATCACATATAAATAAATGAAACAGGGTATGTGGACAATGTAGATAATGCTGGTATTAGCAATTTGTTGAAAAGGTTAATGAGATCACACTCAGGTAGATCTGCTTTTATTATAGGCAATTCTCAGCTACACATTCCTTTCATGAAGGTGAAATCCTCTGTCATTCCCCTCTGCTAAGTGAACTCTAATAAACAGTCATTGTTCTGTGTTTTAACAGTACAGCTAGTCAGGTGTAGTTGCAATTAAGCAGCTTCCTGTTTTCACTGCACTCCAGGGATTTTCAGGATGATAAACAGTACATACCATACCAAGTTCTGGACAGTTGTGGGAGAAGTTGTGTCCTTATGTTTTAAATGTTTTTTTGTGCAGGAGTTATTCAGCACTGGCCGATTTTGGTATTATTTGATAAAATATTCACAGAAGTGATGTGCACTGGCTAGCTGCGAGCAGATCCAGTGCAGGGAAACCTTATTTTCATCAGAATTAGTTTAATGTGTGTAGTCGTTTTTCATAACTGAAGTCCTCCAGCCCCCTTTATTAGCTTCTCTGGACTCTCTGCAGGTCAAGGACATTCTTCTTGAGGATCAGTGATCAACGCTGGATGGCATACTCAAGATGTAGCCAAACCAGGGTTTTGTAAAGTGGTAGAGTTATAGTTTTATTTATTGATTAAATAGTCTGATAGCTTTGCTTGTTGCTGCTTGGCATTGCAAACTATTGCTTAATCTGTGATTTCCCATCCTTGATACCCCCAGAGGTTCTTCCTCTAACGTTTAACTCCATCGCAAATGTTTAGCTCCCAAGTGCATTACTTTATATTTTTCAATTGCAAACTTCATCTGTCATATAGCTGCCATGCTCTCTATTGTGACTAGGTTTCTTGTAAAGTTGTTATATCCAGTTGTGACGTTATTGCCCTGCTTAACATTGTATCATCAGCAAACACTGAAATTGAGCTACTTTTTCCAACTTTTATATAGTTTATGAACAAGTTAAACAGAATGGGTCCTAGGAGTCCTGGGACACCCCCGTCACAACTCTAAACTATTCAGAAAACATGTAATTTATCAACACCCTCTGAATGTGCTCCTGCAGCCAGTTTTCTATCCAGGTACATAGAACACAATCAATGCCAAAAGACCTCAATTTGCAAAGTAAGTGTTTGTGGAGTAAATACCTTAACAAAATCTAGATATACTGCGTCCACAGGCCTTCATCTATCTAATACACATTACCTCCTTAAAAGGTTGGTCTGGCAAGAACAATCTTTCATAAATCCACGTTGGTTACTACCAATGATGTTATTTTCATTGTCAAACTATTGGATATGGTCCCTATTATTTCTTCCAATGGTCTACATTCTATTGATTTTAAAGGACAACTAAAGCCAAAACTTTTATTTTCAGTTTGAACAGAATGGAGACGGTTTAGAACACCTGCCAGGTTTTTATGCTGTCTGTGCCCCAATTAGGGAGATTCACCCTCTCTATTTGTCCTGTTTACCATTATCATTGAAAGTGAAAGTTTAAAAAAAATACCAAATTTAGGGCTGTCCCCAGAAATGTAATAGAAGGGTAATTTTGCAATGGGGAAATTAGTTCCGGTGACTTAGGGGTCCACAAGGGATTCCCTTAATTTGCAGGGATTTCCTCCCACTTCCTGTTTGGCTATGAGACCCCAATGGGGCACAGCTGATGACTGTACCAGCCCACTTCCGATACCATGTGATCGCTGAGAACAATCACAGCAGATCACATGACAAGTGCAAACAAAACAAACAAATGCAAACAATGAATGGCTTTGATTCATGCATTCATTGTGTACAGCTGTGTTTCTAGCTGTGATTGGTCACAGTGATCACAGATCAGGGCCAATCTCAGCCCATTTGTATCATGTGATTAGTTGTGGTCAATCACAGCTAATCACAACTATAGACTCTGAATGAATACATTTCATTTAGTAAAAACGGTTGCTTATAACACTTATAAGTGTATTTCACTGGTATAAACAATCATAATGTGTAAAAAAATAAATTAATAAGTAATCCCGATCACTTCTCCAGAGTAGTACAGTGTTACTATGGTAACAATGTATTGCTGTGGTCACAGAGTGTTAAAAAGATCATTAAAAAAGGTTAAAAAAAGTAATAAAAAAGAAAAACCATTAAAAAATGTTTAAATAGGAGAGCATGGCTTAGTACCGAGCGAGTATGGCCGCTTGATCCTCTCGCACCGGTCTCAGAGGCATCATAACCACCTTTTGAGAACACCTGCACCAGTGATGGGGAAAGAGGACAGAACACCGCCGCAATCTTGCTCCCGCTCACCGAGATCCGGAGACGCAAACAGGCTTCAGCTCGGGCCTCCATGAACGCCAGCCGCTCTTCCAGCATGAGCCCTTTGGGCAGGAGCGCCGCATATATCCATCCGACGGCTCCTCAATAGAGTTGAGCGAACACCTGGACGTTCGGGTTCGGAGGGTCCAAACGAACTTTGGGAAAAAGTCCGGGTTCGGCACCGAACGTTGCCCGAACGTTATCCCGGACCCCGAACCCCATTAAAGTCAATGGGGACCCAAACTTTTAGGCACAAAAATGGCTGTAACAAAGTCCTGGCAAGTGCTAGAGGGCTGCAAAAGGAAGTAAAATGGGGGTAAGAGTAGGGAAAGTGCCCTACAAAAAAATGGGGATAGGGAAAATAAATTAAAATCAAATAAACTAGGAGATGATTTTTGAACAATAATGTGTCACTTACAGCTGCAGCTAGAACCTCTCCCTTTAGAACTAGGAGATGATTTTTGAACAATAGTCTGTCCCTCTAAGCAGAAGCCTCTATCTAGTGCAGTCAGATCGCTCAAAGCAGCAGTATGTGAAATCTCAAATTACTCCCACAATCTGATCGTTGTGTACGATCCCAC
>BLSH010263430.1:510776-530321 GCA_018402905.1 Glandirana rugosa
CACTAACAAAATCTTACCCGGAAGAAAACGGCACTAAAATCGTAGTTTTCCACGGGAGACTATTGTGTAAACACCCGAAGGGTGACACAATATCCTCGACACAGTCACCTTAGCAAAAGACGTTTTTTACATTATTATGTCAGAAATTACACCAACTGTAGCCCAAGAAGACAGTCGTTTCTCCCCAGATCCGCGGTCTAGAATCTCTTCTAAAACTTCAACATAGGACTACACCGCCTCCCGAAATATACCGTACCTACTCCACAAGTTTCTTCACAAACTCCCTGTCTAACGTCTGTAAAATTGTAGACTAGGACGTAGGACTCTAATGATGAAAGCAGCAGTATGTGAAATCTCAAATTTCTGCAATCTGTCCCTGAGAGCAACAGTAGTAGTAATCTCAGGATGCAGGATCAGATGTTAAAATGTCTGCAATCTGTCCCTCAAACACTTCTTTGAACACCTCATCCATGCCATATAAAGCCCTCCGCCACATCAGGATACAACTTCAAAATCTTCTCTAAGATCTGGCGCCTAGACCCCTCTTTGCTGACAGAAGAACCCGATGTCAACCACATTAAAGACTGTATTATTACATTTTTTGCAGAAAACGATTCCACTGACACAGCTCCTATAACACAGTGGGAAGCCCACAAATGTGTTATCAGAGGGCACCTTTTGATGCTAAAATCACGGCAAAAGAAGGCCCATTCTAAAACAATCACTGACCTGACCCAAAAGATCGCATCCCTAGAACACGTCCACAAGCAATCTCAAGACATACAGACCTACCAAGAACTCATGCACAATAGGCAATTGCTAAGAGAGGAACTTGATTGCAAAACTAGGAGAAAATGTATCCTAAACCACAAACTTTTCTATGAAATCGGGAACAAATGTGGAAAATTTTTAGCCAGGGCCCTCCAAAAAAAGAAAGCAGCCTTCAATATCCATACCATTAGAGACTCCCAGGGTCGACCTAAAGTCTCGACTGTAGACATCGCATCTCGGTTCAAATCCTATTACTTCAATCTATACAACCTACCTTCACAATCCCCTGACCAGAGAGGCAAAAATTCCTCCATAAATATTGCCCAAAACCCATCCCTGCAGAAGATATGCAAGCCTTGGAACAACCCATCTCAAAAATAGAATTCAGACAAGCAGTGAAGTAGCTCAAAGCAGGCAAAAGCCCCGGCCCCGACGGATTCACTGCGGTCTACTTTAAGACATTCATAGAAGTACTGGCCAACCCATTCCTTCAAACCTTTAATTCTATCCTGACATCCACCCTCGCTTTCAACAGATTACTTGAGGCACACATATCGGTCATACCGAAAGAAGGAAAGGACGAAACACTAGTATCCAACTATAGGCCTATCTAGTTGCTGAATGTCGACCTAAAAATATTCACGAAAATTTTGGTGAACCACCTCCTTCCCCACATGCCCACATTAGTCAATAACGATCAAGTAGGTTTTGTCCCTGGCTGTGAAGCCAGGGACAATACCACAAAAGCCCTCAACGTACAACATTGGATGCATACCCGGAACCATAAGGGCTTTTTCCTGTTGTTGGACACGGAGAAGGCATTTGACAGGCTGGCATGGGCCTACATGGGAGCAGTCCTGCAACATATTGGACTCCAAAATCAGATGTTCAATTTTATCATGTCCCTCTACACGACAACAAACGCAAGGGTGAGGGTTAACGGCCTCCTGTCAAGTGCCTTCTCCATCAGCAACAGGATGAGACAAGGATGCCCACTCTCCCTCCTTCTCTTTGTTCTGCCCCTTGAGCCTTTCCTTTGCTGCCTTAGGGACAACAAAAATGTAAAAGGTATCCCAATCGCAGGTAAAATATATACGATTGCAGCCTTTGCTGACGACCTCCTCCTATTCTTAAGTGACCCCCACGTCTCTATCCCTAATCTCCTACAAGAGCTTATTCAATTCCAACAAATCTCCAACTTTAAAATCAACCTGGCCAAGTCTTCTGCACTGAACATCTCCCTTTCCAAGGAAGTAATAGCCCAATGCCAACACAACTTCCCATTCACCTGGCAGCCCAAAGAGATAAGATATCTGGGGATAAATCTAACGGCTAATATGGCAAATCTTTATAGCAGAAACTTCCTACCCACCCTTAACAAAATTTAAGATGACCTACGCAAATGGGATAAACCCCACTTCTCGTTGTTTGGCAGAGCTACCATATTAAAAATGAATGTTCTTCCTCGTATGCTATATATCCTACAAACAATCCCAATAGAGATTCCCCGTGCTTTCTTCTTATCATATAAAAGACAATATACCAAATTTCTCTGGAGACATAAACACCCTAGGCTCAGATACGTCCAACTAACAAAATCTAAACCAAAAGGATGTACCGGTCTCCCAGACATTGAAGGTTACCACCGAGCGTGCCACCTAACTAGATTTGTCGATTGGACCCTACACCACAGCGCCAAAGACTGGGTATCCCTGTAAAACTCTTTCTCTGAGCTCTTGCTGCAGACCACCTCATGGCTGCTATCCGTACACATACCCCCTACACTGAAATCACATCCACTGATTTATCCAACTCTTAGAGCCTTTAAGCAAGCATGCAAATACACGCACATCTCCACCACACCAGGCCCCCTTACCCCTGTACTACTCAACCAATTCCTCCTAGGGATGTCAAAACAATTCCTTGCGGATAAATGGTCCCACCCAACCATGCAAGCGTACCACTTTTTTAAAGACGGCACCTTCCTAAATCACGATGAGCTGAACACGGATGCCCCTAATGTTCTGATCCCACAATGGTCCTACCTACAAATACGCCACTTCTTAAAAAACACCGATAAGAGTTCAGCCATCTCACGACCTCTTACCCCATTCGAGATATTGTGTTCTCAAACCGGTACTCAACAACACCTGATCTCAACCATATACAACTTATTCCAGGCAGAGATTAAACCCAATGCAGGGAAAGCATGCCCTAAATGGGAAAGAGACCTCCAGATAGTAATTACAGAGGCGCAATGGGAAAGGATGCACACAAAGGAAAACAACTTCAAAACTCTGACGAGGTGGTACCGTACCCCAGAGCTACTCCACATAATATATCCAAAGGTATTGGACAAATGCTGGAGATGCTCTGGAGCTACCGGTTCCCTCTTTCACATCTGATGGTCCTGCCCCCTGATTCAACAACTCTGGGGAAAAGTACATGATCTTATCGTCAGAATATCAGCAGAACCCCTGGAGTATACCCCAGCTCAACTTCTCCTCCACCACTCCCCAATACCTGCTAATACCTACCGCTGGCCCTTATTTGTACATCTCATCAATGCCGCTAAGATGTACATACCCCCTCATTGGAACACAGCACACGTCCCCATGATCGTGGAATGGATTAATTTAGCAAAAAATAAAAAAAAACAATGGTGATTAAATACCATCAAAAGAAAGCTCTATTTGTGTGAAAAGAATGATAAAAATGTCATATTGGTACAGTGTTGCATAATCGCGCAATTGTCATTCAAAGTGCGACAGTGCTGAATGCAGAAAATTGGCCTGGGCAAGAAGGGCCCTGTATTGAAGTGGATCAAAAGGGGAGAAACAACCTTCATAGTGTAGTAATTATTTATTCTCAACACACGCTATAAAAATTGCACTTACACAAAAATATGTTAAAATGGGAATGTGTCATTCCTGTTGTTTCCTCAGTAAATCTTTAGGCTGTTAGCTGATCAGCCTCTAGTGACTCACTGTTATCAGCACAGTGCTGAGAATACAAGATAACTGAGGCTGTGCAGAGCAGAATGATACGGTGCCTTACTGGATTTTAAACAGTATAGGCACTTATTTTTAATGGTTTACCCGCTATACATGCAGAAGGGGCCAGCATGATTTAGTCAGGGATATTTTTCTGACTAAAGTTCCACTTTAACCGGTTAAAGACCAGTTTGCGTACATTTACTGCTGCAGAGTGGCAGCGTAACGCGAATCGGCATCTATAAACGGCAATTAGCGCATGCGCGGCTAAGGAGCGAGCGCATGCCGGCGGTGAGCTTTCTCACTGTGGCCGAACCTCGATCGCTTACTACACGGGAATAACGGGGAACTGCCGATGTAAACACGGCGGTTCCCCGTTCTGACAGGTGAAATGACAGAGATCTACTGATCCCTGTACTCAGGAACATTTAGATCTCTCATGCCCCTGCCAGCCCAGTCCCCACACAGTTAAAACACGCCTAGGGAATACAGTTAACCCCTTCATTGCCCCCTGCAGGTTAAACCCTTCCCTGCCAGTGACATTTATACAGTAATCAGTGTTTTTTTTTCAGATCTGATCAATGTATAAATGTCAATGGTCCTAAAAAAGTGTCAAAAAATGTCCAATATGTCTGCCACAATGTGGCAGTCCTGCTCAAAATCGCAGATCGCCGCCATTACTAGTAAAAATAAAAGTAAAAACACCATAAATTAATTCTCATAGTTTGTAAATGCGGCAGATTTTGCGCAAACCAATCAATATGTGCCAATTGCGATTTTTTAAATAAAAAATATGTACGACAATATATATATCGACCAAAACTGATATATAAATATGCTTTTTATATTTTTTTTGATATGTATTATAGCAAAAAGTAAAAAATATTGTTTTTTTTTTTCAAAATTGTTGCTCTTTTTTTGTTTATAGCGGTGATCATAAGTGATGCAGGGGTGATCAAATACCACCAAAAAAAAGCTCTATTTGTGGGAAAAAAGGACACCAATTTCATTAGGTATATCGTCGCATGACTGCGCAATTGTTTGTTAAAGCGACGCAGTGCTGAATCACAAAAAGTGCTCTGATCCTAATGTGGGAAATCCTTCCGGGGCTGAAGTGGTTAAATATTATGAATGATAGTCTGGCTATGACATCACTACGCTCTTTGAGGACTCTTGGGTGTAAGCCTCCTGGTATTGGTGATTTATTCACATTAAGTTTTTCTAGTCCTTTTTGAACAGTTTTCTGTCAACCATATAGGTACATTCGATATACTGTTTTTTTTTTTTTTCCAAGAAGTAAAGTTTATTGAGGAAAAGAAGGGGTACAATTCAAATAAGAAGCAACAAGACATCAGGAGTAATACATGCATAGGAATACTGTTAACATCAAATCTTACTGAGCAGCTTGGACAAGTATCTCTCATGTTGCAGAAATTGGTTAGATAAACAAGGGCTAAACTTGAGCAAAAGTATAAATGTAAGTATAACCGGGGGAGTCTTGGTATCCTCTGTTTGGGTGTATATTCTTTTGGCTGTAGGTGGTGGACGGGCTGTGTTTTGTGGGTGAATGTACCCCCTTGTTGCTGTGTTTCTGCAAGGAGGGGGTATGTTACTTTGTCGGTCCATGTTAAATGATTGGTGGGAAGTTCCTTTAATATGGTAGCTTTTATGTGTTACATATTTGCTTGTATTCTGGTGTGGTCAAGAAATGGGACCAGCAAGCCCATTTTTGGTTGTATTTGTTTATTAAGTCTTTGGATATGTGGATTCATTCTTCCATCTATGCTATTATTTGTATCTTTCTGATCCAATCTTTTACTGTGGGGGTTTTTTCCGATTTCCAGCGTATGGGGATGCATTGTTTTGCGGCATTCACCATGAGTAAAGTGACCGATTTGTGGTATGCTCTAGGTGGTATCTTGGTGTGATGGAGTAAGAATTTTGCGGGGGAGTCGTCAAGTTCATACGTGGTGATTTTCCTTATGTAGTGTCTGATTTCTTGCCAAAAGGGCTGGATCTTGGGGCAGTACCAGCATATGTGGAGCATTGTCCCTCTGTCTGTCTGACATCTCCAGCAGGTATCTGGGATGGTTGGGTGAAATTTGTGTATCACATGCGGTGTGCGGTACCAGCGTGAGAAGATTTTTTATCCATTTTCTTGGGCCGAGACATTCATTGATCCCTTGTGGATGTGGTGGTATATCTTCCCCCATTATTCTTCAGTGAGAGAGAGATTCATATCCCTCTCCCATGCTGAACAAGCTTTGAGATCTTTGGGAGAGTGATTGTTGAGTATAAGGGTGTGTGTTGTGGCAATTAGGTGGGATTGTGCTGTTTGGCTACAGCAAATCAGTTCAAAGGGGGTAAATGGTCTTGAGAATGCGCTTTTCCTCTCTGTAGCTCTGATATAATGTGAGATTAACGAGTATGTCCAGGGAGGAAAAGGTTTGTCTTCCGTATGTCCATCTAATTTAAGGAGAGGTAGCGGGTGGGTGTTTTTGAAGAAGTGATGTGCTCTGATTTGGTTGTGTGGCCATATCTCTCCGAGGAACTGGTGGTGCATTCCCGGAGGGAAGTCTGGGTTGAGTTTAATTGGGGTTAGTGGTCCTGGGGATGAGGATATTTTGGAGGACCTGCTAGTGGACTGGAAGCATCGTATTGTGGCACCAATTAGAGGGTGATCGGTTATGTCTTTTGGGATGTGTTTTTGTAGTATCCAGGGTAATGAGGCTAGTGATAACTGGGTATTTGAGGCTTCTAGTGAAATCCAGTCTTTGTATGGCGTATGGACGTTCCAGTCAACGATTCTGGAAAGATGACTAGCGGTGTAGTAGTTGTGGATGTCTGGTAGGCCTATGCCTCCTAGAAGTTTGGGGAGCGTTAGTTGTGTGTGGTTTATTCTAGGTTTCTTCCCTTTCAAAAGAAATTCCGTACAGATATGTTTATAAGATCGGAAAAAGGTTGAAGGGAGGGAGATAGGGATTGCTTGAAGTACGTATAGCATCCTTGGGAGGGCATTCATTTTTAGAATTGCCGCTCTACCGAACCAGGAAACGTTTATTTTGGACCATTTCTGGAGATCGGATGAGAGTTTGTTTAGTATAGCTAAATAATTCAGAGCATATAGGTCCTGAAGGTTGTGCGGGAGTTGGATGCCCAGATATGTGATGGATTTCTGCTTCCAAGTGAAAGGGAAGTGTTTTGTACAATGTTCCACCGTGTTTTGTGGAAGGGAGATGTTTAGGGCAAAAGATTTGTTGAAATTTATTTTCATGTTGGAGAGGGATTGGAAAAGTTTTAACATTTGGAGGACCACAGGTAGGGTGACGAGGGTGTTGGTCAGGAATAGTAAGATGTCATCTGCATAGGCCCCTAGTTTGTATTCTTTCCCCCCAGCCAGGACTCCATGAATGTCTGGATTAGTTCGGATGGCTTGTAGGAAGGGCTCTAAGGACAGCACGAAAAGAATTGGCGATAGGGAGCAACCTTGTCTGGTTCCGTTTGTGATGGAGAAGGCATTCGACAGGGTGTTATTCACACGGACCCTAGCTATCGGGCTTGAGTATAGAGAAGCGATGTTTCCCAACATCGTGGGGCCCAGTCCGATGTAGGCGAGGCTTTCTAGCATATAGTCCCAAGATACCCTGTCGAATGCCTTCTCCACATCTAGGGACAGGAAGAAACCCCCCTGTTTTGATTTCAGCAAGGTATGGTGTAGATTAATGGCTTTTATGGTGTTGTCTCTGGTCTCTTGGCCAGGGACAAAACCTACCTGATCTTTTTGGACGATGGAGTGCAGGATTGGAAGCAATCTATTCGCTAGAATTTTGGCAAAGATCTTCAGGTCCACATTGAGGAGGGAAATCGGTCTGTAATGTGCTGGGTGCGAAGGGTCTTTCCCCTCCTTCGGTATCACCACTATATGGGCTTCAAGCAGTCTCGGAGTGAGGGGATGTGTGGAGGAAATGGTGTTGAAAGCTTTGAGGAAAGGGGAACCTAATAGGTCTGCGAACGTTTTGTAATATACTGCCGATCCGTCTGGGCCAGGGCTCTTGTTGGGTTTTATTTGGTGTACCGCTTGCTTCCATTCCTCGTTTGTTAGTGGTCTTTCTAGTTCGAGAACATTCAATATACTGTTATTAGCATTATTGCCTTGTTTATTATGGCCCTCTTTTTCATTCATATAAACTGAGGACAAAAATATATTTAATACACAGTTTGTAATTAAAGATCTAACTTTTTTCTAATTCAGTTTTGCTGAAATAAACATAGGCAGGGATGCCAATGCAACCTTGGTATTACCTAAAAAAAATAGGTTTAAACACCAACTTTTCTCAATGCAAAAACTAAAAAATAGCTTTCTTGCAAGAAAAGGCTGCCAGCTCAGACACTTAACCTACAGAAGTGAACAAAGAGTTCAATTGACATTATCTGCACATTGTTCTCTGATGTGAAACGGCTTTTTGATTTGGCCTTAACTGCATCCTTGGTTCTTCTGGCAAAGAGGAAGAGTATATTGATAGCATAATGGAAAGAGTGGACATGGCAATTTCAAAAGAGATGGAAGTCTCACTAAAGGAACCCAATGAAAGAGAAATGAAATAATAATTAACACATACAAAAACTTTCTATAGCAAATCAAGAGATTTATCTATTTGAAGCCATCAAATAAAAAGTAATTCTCCAGTATTGAGTTAAAAAGAATATTGTATAGTGTATAAAAATCAATGAAACTTTGGCCACACCACCTCTGAAGAAGTCTCTATGGGGAAACACGCATCAGCTTTTATGTTCTGGCTTGTTCCTGATGAGCATGCAGCAAACTCTATGAGATTAGAGCAGCCTGTATTCCAATGTCCATTGTTTACTTGACCTATAAGGGATTCTTGATGTTATCTGCAGGCTGATGAATTGCATGTAGGCTGTAAGCTGCAAAGTGTATAACGTTATCTTGATGAGAACCATCTTGGACTGCTTGGGGAGCTAACCTCTATTTGGTACAGTTGCCTGAGGCAAATGTATTGTTGGCGTTTGGTATGCACCATTTTGGATGAGTACATCCTGGCTAAATAACATGTATATGTGCTGTTGCATATGAGCCAAGGGTTAATTGCACTTACCTTGGGGAGGCCTCACATCACTTATTGTTCCAGCCCAAAATGTGGGCAAAGTAACCCCTGTTTAATTGCAGCTTTGATACTTTAGTATTCTATAAGGAACATGCATATGTCTGGACAAATAGTAGGTATGGTTGATCCATCAGCACCACATCCCTATATATTGTAACAAGAAAAAAATCAAAGTAAGTGGGACTTTAAAGGTGCTCTCAACCTCAGGAAAAAATGACTCATACACAACTGTACCAATGTGCACCAATGTGCTGCTGCCCCTTTTGAGTTGAGGATGTGCTGTTGTGGGCTGGACACAATGGCATGCCTGGCTGTTTGAAATAATACTAAGGTTTATACCACCTGGAACCTGGCTACTTATTCAGAATAATTTGCACCATTTGCAGCCCTGTCATTTATCTAAAATAGCCATATAAGGCATCTAGCTAGACTGCTCAACACACGCATGTCCACCTTCTGTGGACTGATTTGGCATATTGACCACTGCAATTACATGTAAGATACTAGGGATTGGGGAAATTGTCCTTCATCCTTCCTTTTTCTTCCCCCCTCCCATCCGTAACTGCCCCCAAGAGGGATCCTGTCAGTGTGTTCTTTCTCGACCTCCATTTGGATGGTCCTCTCCATTAAGGTTGATCAATGTTGGGATGATCATCTGTATTGTGCACACTATTTGAACCCCTGAAGAAGCCTACCCAGGAAAACACGTTGGAAGATTACTCCTTCCTTCTATATCATCTAATTTATCATATTACCATTATCACATGTTATATATGCAATTTCCAGATTGAGGAAGGTGTTTTGGGGTTCACTGTACCAAACGTTTTATGTGATATCATCCCTTCACTTGTTTTTATAGGAATACTGCCTGGTTTTAATCAAATTTTGCAATAAAACTTTGTGTTTTATGTAAAGTTGTGTATGAATATTTTTTTCTGAAAGTGAGAGAGCACCTTTAAAGTCCCACATACTTAGATTTTTTCTTATTAATACGGTTTTTATTGGTATTTCACAAATACAGAGAGAGACATATACAGTGGGCGAGGGAAGGCCTCCCCCCATGCAAACTTAAAATACAGTTTAAAGACAAACAACTTGAAATCAGTCTGAAGACCATACAGAAGAAGTAACAGGGAGATGACCCCGACCAGCTCCAGACCCCCATCCCAGCACCCCTAGTGGGAACAAACTGTGCCAGGATAAGGGCCAAGACCCCTCAGGGCGCACAACCCCCCCGCTTACAAGAAACAACTTCGCTGTCCATAATACCATAGAGAACTTCCGGATCTGGCCGGACCCTCGGAACCACTGAATAGGAAATTATTAGTAAAACATCCTACCATTGTTGAGAAAGATGCTCCACCGTGAGGAGGAGGAGGTTACCTTTTGGCTTTAAGTCCTGAGCCTGCGACCACGCAGCTCGGCTCCGTGACTAGGCCGCAGCCGCGACCTCGCTTAGAGTCTTTTTTCACCGCCCACTCCTATGGAGTGACGGAGCTCCAAGCGGCCCTCAGGTGAGAGCCCAGCATCTAGGGCTGCCGGATAGAGGAACGGGAATCCCGGATGGCTGCTTCTTAAAGCAGAGGTCCGAGGTGAAACAAAAAAATTAAAAGTCAGCAGCTACACTGTATACTGTAGCTGCTGACTTTTAATAATAGGACACTTAACTGTCCTGGAGTCCAGCGATGTCGGCACCTGCCGCCGATCTTCGGATCTGGGGACGGGTGCAGCCGCCTCCATCGCGGGTAAGGGAACCCGGACATGTAGCAGTACAGCGTCACGCCGGGCACCTTACTGCGAATGCGCGAGGCTCCGCTGCGCTCTGCTACTGGCCAGGTGGCCAGAAGCAGAGCGAGCAGGGAGGAGGGAGCCGGGCTGCTGACGTCAGCAGCTGCGGCCACCGGCCAGAGCTCCTGGATGTGTGGAAAAGGACACCTGTCTAAAGACAGGTGTCCTCTTCCCCCTCCCCCACGAAAGGTGCCAAATGTGACACCTGAAGGGGGGAGGAATCCAACCAGCGCAAGTTCCACTTTTGGGTGGAACTCCGCTTTAAGTCTGAGAAGAATGGAGCGGTCTGGAGCTCCGTGATCAAGCAGCCATCACGGAGACCCGACGCATGCGCACTCTGATTTTTTCTTTTTATGATATGGCATATGTTTATCACACATTTATTTTGTTGGCTATTGATTTATAATGCAGCAACGATCTGTGGTACTGTATTTGCATTGAACAATCATCTCATAAAAACTAAAAAAAGGGGGGGTGCCTCCCCACCCCCCAAAACAATATCTCTCTTCTTTCTCCCAACTCCAACCTCTGTCCCTTCTTCCTTCTCCCCCTGCTTCTGCACTTATAATAGTTACATAAGCTAATTATGGATATAAGCTAGCCATGTCTCCCAAACCTCTTGGAACTTTAACTGATCATCATTACTTTCCGCAACTAATTTTTCCATTCTCATAATCCCGTTTAAACTCTCCACCCATTCCGAGAACGCAGGAGTATTTGTTGTCTTCCAATATTTAGGTATTATTTGTCTAACCGCCGAAATAAAAAATCCTAACAATGTTCTCCTTGCATTCGCCATTGATATTGGGTAAAGGGACAATAAAGTCACTTCTACAGAGTTTGATATTCCTTCCCCTATTACAAATTTTTTTTTTTTTTTTAGTTTTTATGATTTGTTGTTATATGTGTGTTGTATTTGTATTGATGGAAATTTGAAAATTAATAAAAAAGAGATATTGCAAAAAGAACAATGATCTCTATCATCCATGGATCCCCAGTGATGTTTTCATATATATTTTGTGGACAATATTGGTTTAGAAAACGCACTTGGCTGTTAACATAGCTTTTGGGTAGGAATAATGGATGTTATCACTGTATAGTAGAGTATCTTGAACACAGACAAATATTATTGTCTGAGTATTTCCTGACGTTAGCTATACGGGTTGTGGGTTTGAGCCGAACTTTCCTGGGTATGGTTCAAAAAGGATTTGGCAAACTTCAAAGGAGTTTAGATCAACATCCAAAAAAAAAATAATGAGGTCCCTCTAAAAATCCACACCAGGCCCTCAATATGAGCATGCAGCATGGCTGGCCAGGGAAGGGGACATGCACTCTTCCTCCTG
The DNA here is from genome assembly GCA_018402905.1 of Glandirana rugosa. NCBI lineage: Eukaryota > Metazoa > Chordata > Amphibia > Anura > Ranidae > Glandirana > Glandirana rugosa. The sequence goes on from BLSH010263430.1 coordinate 522,801, forward strand.
GACCATACCAAGTGGCTTGCCCTCAAAGCACCTTGACCCCATGTTGTTGAGAACAGGGACCTCTTCCCTACCACCATGGCCAGTGGTTCTGGGGGTTTGCGGGTGGGGGGCTTATTAAAATCTGGAAGCTCCCTTTAAAAAAAGTGGGCTCCCAGATACCACCCCCGCTACTTAAATGAGTAAGGGGTAAGCTTTAACAAAAAAAGAGAAACATGTAACCTAGAAATAAAAACACCCATATTTGGCAAGCCCTTCATTAAAAAAAGATCTTAAAAAAAAGTCTCTCATTGTAAATCCACCATCAATCACAATGCCTTCTGCATTCCAGTTCAATGAAATTAAAACTCCATTGGCCTGGTGCACACAAACAATCCCAAGGGTATTTCTTGCCCAATGAAGCACTTTCCAAGCTGTCATCGGCTATATAAGGAAAAGGGTGAAGATAGTAGTGATATCATTGACCAAATAAGGGCAATGACCATATTTGAGCAATGATGTCACTACTATTTATCATATATCCCAAAACTTTTGTGCTGAAAATACATTTAAGACACCTTCTCCAGATGTCACATACTATACCTCCAATGTCCACTAATTAAAAATAAAACATATACCAGATAAAGTGTATAAATACCTGATAAAGTGTATAAATAAAACTGTGCCTCCCTTCACCCTGTCACACACAGCCTCTTACCAACTGTGAACAACCCGGATTATAGATGGACTTGCTGTATTAGATGCTTCCACTCCTGGATCATAAATCTGCTGACAGAAGGTTGTACATAAAAGTTTCTTCTCCAAAGATGTACCAGGCAAAGGAACACACATTACGGCCTATTAAAGCATTAGCTCCAACAGATTTATTAGTTAAAAACCTGACATCACCCACTGCTGGAGTCAGTACTAGTGGTGGTGTTTGTGGATTTTACATGCATTCTTGGGCTGGAATTATTTGAGTAGATTTACAGCTTTTTAATCAATAAATGTGTTGGAGTTAACTTGATGTTTTATTTATACACTTTATCTGGTATATGTTTTATTTATACATTTTGTCTGGTTTTATCTATAATCAATCAGTGGGCATTGGTGGTATAGTATATAACATCTGGAGCAGGTGTCTTAATTGTATTTTCAGCGCAACGGTTTTGGGATATATGGTTTATATTTGTATTTTTTGTGCTATCTGACTGCTGCTGTGAATTTGGGTTTATTAGAGCACTAAGCACAGTTTCACTACTATTGCCATCCCTTTGATTATGTGGCCAGGAATTCCTGGCCATGTAAGCAATGTGCTGAGAGACAGCAGAGGTTGCTAGGGATGTGGTTGCTGCTTCCTTAGGAATCACTGACAGCGGGAAGCTATCATATATAGAAGCACTTGAAATACCGCTTCTATACATGATCCTCGGTTCCTGCCAAACTGAACATTGTTACAATATGATGCATTTGTATGTTTTTTTATACAATGAAATAAAAAAAAAGGATACATTTGCATAATAATATTATCATTTTTATCAAGTTATATTTAGGTTTAATTTAAAAACCCCTTTCATTGACCTTCTTCTTTGGATGGGCTTATTTATTAATTATTTTGATTCTGGAATTTTTCTTATGAATAAGGATGAGCTAACGATTTGATCCAAACCTAGGCTTGGACTGAACCCTGACTGTTTGGGCGTTCGGACAAATGCCCGAACTATTGCCTGTACAGACCCCTGTTTGGCAGGAGCATGCATATGTAATATATTGTAACAATGTCCAGTTAGGTGGGAGGTGAGCATGATGGATTGAAGCAGTATTTCTACTGCTTCTTTTTATGACAGCTTCCCACTGTCCCTGGTTGCTAAGGAAGCAGAGGGTGTTCCCTAGGAACCATCAAAAGTCACACTATGTGGAGCTTTTTGTCTTTACGCATACTCACAATTTTGTGACTGCAACTTCGGATGTCCTCGGAGTCCTTACCTGGATGTGGAACCACTGCATGAAGATCCACTTGATCTACTGCACCTAGATCCTGCCATGTTGGAGTTTGCCAGGGGTTCTATCACCATACAAGTTAATTTGACCCACTGGCCATACGGTCATGTGTGTCCATCCCATCCGGTAAGGGCACAATCTTACCACTCTTTTTTTTTCACTGTGGCACTTTTTCCTTGAATGGATAATCACAGTACAACTGTACACAATTGCTATATAATTGGATTGTATTAATTACCCCATTCTGCAATCATATTAGAGACTGCCTATTTGCACAATTTTCCTGCACTTTGGTCACTGTCGTCACTTTTTTGGACATTTTTTGGTCTTATTTAAGATCATGTTTATGGACTCTTGCATATTACATCGTTTTAGTTTTATATACTAAATCATGTACTGATTTTATATGTTTATTCATTTATTTATCCATCTATTATTCTAACGTAGAGATTGGTTTTATTCACTTGAATACGTTTTCTTAGCACTGCACTTTTTTATTTTTCGATGGTGTCATCACTGCTAGAGTTGATCGAACCTCTAGAAGTTCGGGTTCTGCTGGTTCGGCCGAACTTCGGGACAAAGTCCGGGTTCGGGTTCAGGGTTCTGGTAATTTTACTAGAAGTTCTGAAAATTGCTGTAAAAAAGTCCTGGAAAGTCCTAGAGGTCTGCAAAAGGAAGGAAAATGGGGGTAAGGGTCGGACAAGTGCCCTACAAAGAAATGGGGACAGGGAAATAACTTAAAAGCATTTTTAAACAAAAATCACATAAAAAAATCAAAAATGGAGGTGGATGTGGACCATCTTCAAACTGTGTGTAAAAAGTATTAATTAACGGGAGAAGCCATATGACTGTTCTAAAATCATCTGCAAACTGTGTGAAAAAAGTATAAATTAGCCGGGAGAACCCATATCATTGTTCTACAATCATCTGAAAACTGTGTGTGAAACTTAAACGATAGCCGGGAGAAGCCATATCCCTGTTCTAAAATCATCTGAAAACTGTGTGTGAAACTTAAACAATAGCAGGTAGAAGCCATATCCATGTTCTAAAATCATCTGAAAACTGTGTGTGAATTTTAAGTTATTTCCCTATTCACATTTGTTTGCAGGGCACTTGTCCTACCCTTACCCCCCATTTTGCTTCCTTTTGCAGCCCTCTAGCCCTTTCTAGGACTTTTTAAGAGCCATTTTAGTGCCCAAAAGTTCAGGTCACCATTGACTTCAATGGGTTTCGGGTTAAGTTCGGGTCAAGTTCGGGGCCAAACTCAAACTTTTTTGCGAAGTTTGGCCGAAGCCGCCGAACCCGAACATCCAGGTGTCCGCTCAACTCTAATAATGAGCTAGCATGCACTGCATACTAGCTCATTATGAAATACCTCGTGTAAACCTGCATTCGTAATTCCCAATTCACATTCGTTAACCGGCAATTGAAATAGTGAAATGCAGCCGAAGGGGCCCAAAGGGTGACGCACAAAAACTGAACTTCCTCTTTATACGCTCGTAGCACATTACTAGGTTCGCCTTTGTCAAACAATAATTTTACTAACGTCAGTACGCTAGACAAAGTCACGGACAGACGATTTTGGAAAAAATTGGACGTGCGGTTGTACAACAATCGCAGTGTGTGTACAAGGCTTTATTGTCACTTTTATCAGCAAAATAATCTGTGTAATTTATAAAGTTTTTGGTTTAATATGAGGTGGCAAACCTACCCCTTATATCAGTAGATGCAGTGAACCAAGACTGCTAAAAAGATTATTGTAATGCTTTATTTAAAAAAAAAAAAAGCATACTGATTATGTACCTTCCTACCTGCAATGTACCTCCCTACCTGCAATTTCCCAACAGCACACCTGCTCATTAATTGATTGCTTAATGCCCTCTTTTTGATGATTCCAGCCATTTTTCTGATAGGGCACCAGTAGGGTTGCCACCTGTTCAGGATTAACCTGGACAGTTCGGATTAGGAATCATGCGTCCTGGTTTCAGACCACCTAGACTTAGATACACTATTCAGACCAGAATATGGCTTCCCAGCAGGGTTGCTGGCTGCAGTTGTGCAAGCTGAGCGTGTCTGTTACACTCTCTTTCACACTGCCCAAAGCCAGCACTAACAACCCCCCCACACACGCACAGACGGGAGAGGAGAGAGGGCTCAACCTGCTCCTCTTCCTCCAGCCCCTACCCCTCTGTGTCTGCCCACACTCCAATCCCCGGCACTGTGCATCAGAAAAGGAAAGTGGATGGCAGAAATTTGAAGGCCAGCAGCCTCATATACATCTGGATACATCTGGATGAGAGGTGCTGACTGCCAAGGGGTGAGAGAGCTTACCACCCATCCCTGTCTGTGACTGAAGTCTCCCTCCCTTCTCTCTCCTGCCTCTGAATGAGTACACTAACGTAAATCAGGGTTCTCAGAGCACCCTTTACATCAGAGTTTTCCTTTACACCAGAGGCCACAGTGTTCCCCATTACATCAGAGTTTTCAGTGTTCCCCTTAAATCAAGGTTCCCAGAGCATCCCTTATGTTAGAGTCAGTGTCGTATCATCCATGTGTGCAGGATGTTCACTGAACATGGGCCCTCGGGGGGTCCACTATGACCCACCCTGCACCCATGGATGATTGTCCCTTGACAGCCGGGGATGATTGGTGCGGTGAGCTGTGAGCACCGATCTCCCTGTATAGCTTTTCAGCCGCTTCTCCTCCTCTTTCTCCCATGGCTGTCAGCTGTCATACAGAGAGATTGGTACTCACAGCTGTCCTGTGATACACCAATCATCCCCGGCTGTTCCCTGTGTCCTCCTCTGCCCCCGTGTCTTCCTCCACCCCCCCTCACTGCCCCGCAGCCGGCTTCCCTCCTCTCCTCTTCCACCAGCTGCGGGGGATGTGTCAGGATTGAGAGGGGAGGAAGGGGCCGGTAAATATGTCTTTCTAATGTCCTGTGATAACTGAGCAGAGTAAACTATGTTACTATGCTTCAGTTTATGAATGAACAGGAGCTGTTGTGTCTCTGTTCATTTATCGTTAATGCAGAATCTGCTGAGAAACGGACTGGGGAAGTTGTGTCCTCAGTCCTTTTCCCTGCCTTAAAGGGGAGTTGTCAGGGGTCTGTTTAGCCCACCAACAGGGCTGATAGAAAAAAAAGATTCAATAAATATTACAAAATTAAATTGTTTTACAATAAATATAAAAAATAAAACCACCCACCCTACCAACACTGTCCACTGCCCCAACCCCTCCATCCAAAAAGCATTGAGAAAAAAAGAAAAACAAATTAAATTGTAAAAAAAAGAAATACATAAAAAACTATTGACACCACCCATTGCTCTACTGACACCGTCCACTGCCCCATACCCACCCCGTGCCAACCCCCCCCCCCCCCACTTCGCCTGAGGCACTGTGAAAAAAATTGTAAAAACTTCCCTACTGACACCGTCCACCCCCCCCCCCCAATCATTGTGAAAAAAAGACAAAAATAAATTGTAAAAAATAATTAAAAAATAAAATTGTAAAAAATAATAAAAACGAAAAAATTCTGGCACTGTCCATCCACTGCCCTACTGGCACCATCCACTGGCCCCCAAAAAGCATTTGGAGAAAAATATTTATAAAAAAATTAAATTGTAACAAATAGAAACACAGAACTACTTTCACGGTCCACTGTCCTACTGACACCATCCTGCACATACTACCCACCACCGTACACTCCACACTTCTCACCTGCACATTCTACCCACCTCCATACACTTCGCACTTCTCTCCTGTACATACTACCCACCTTCATACACTCCGCACGCCTCTCTTACACATAATACCCACCACCATACACTCCATACTCCTCTCCTGCACATACTAACCACCTCCATAAACTACACACTCCTCTCCTGCACATAATAGCCACTACCATACACTCAGCACTCATCTCCAGCACAAACTACCCACCACCATACACTCCATACTCCTCTTCTGCACATACTACCCACCTCCATACACTCTGCACTCCTCTCTTGCATATACTGCCCACCACCATACACCCTGCATCCCTTCTCCTGCACAAACTACCCACCTCTACATACTCCACCCTCCTCTCCTGCACATACCACCCACCTTCATACGCTCCACACTCCTCTCCTCTACATACTACCCACTGCCATATACTCCACACCTCTCTCCTGCATATACCACCCACCTCCATACTCTCCACACTCCTCTCCTGCACATACTACCTATCTCCATACACTCCACACTCCTCTCCTGCACATACTACCCACCGTCATACACTCTGCACTGTACATTTCCTATTTACAGTTTTTTCCAATTGCCAACACACAATTTTTCCAACTAGTCTGGTTTTATCAAAACACTTAACACAATTCACAAAACCACACACCCAAACTGCATAATACCTCATATATCCTGCAAAATGAAGCACTGCAACCAAAACTACACATAGCATTATCAAAATCAAACTTTTGCATGAAATGGCACACACTTCATTCATATTACCAGATTTTTGCCTAACCACCTACACACTGTTGGGCATAATGAAAAGCACCCCCATCTTTAGTATGCTTTGCCATAATACTAAAATATATATCAGATTGTTCACATGCACAGTAATATTTGCAGATACACACACATGCGGTTGCAACATTTTTATTTTTTTTCCTTCACTACAGTAAACAAGTCAGTGCAACATATGCACAGCAGATATATTTACATGGGACTGAACAAAAATGTTCTTACAAAAAACAGTAAACTGAAAAAGAAAATTTCTGAAAAAAATACATTACAGTGAAAAAAAAGAGGCAAGAAAAATAATTAGGCAGCCGGGTCTGGCCACAACGCCTCATCAACATCACAGGCAATATCTTCCCTTGCCAGACATCGAGGGAAGAAGCGCCTTGAGTGCCTTATCCATCCCTGAATTGCACCCACATCAATGTCATCACATGCCTCTTCCATGGCCTGCACAAGAGGCATGCGCACAAAGGGCTACCGGTCGTATACCTTCCACCGCCATGCCGAAAAGAATTCTTCTATGGGGTTTAGAAATGGTGAGCATGGTGGGAGGTATTGCACGAGAAATGTTTGTGGTCAGCAAACCAGTTTTGGACTGGGGCTGCACGATGAAAGCTCACGTTGTCCCATACTACAACGTACCGGTTTCTTTGATAGTCTGCATCATTCATACGCTCTGGTGGTATGAGAATGTTGTGAAGTCTGTCCAGAAATGTGAATATGGGCTGTGTTGTATGGTCCAAGGTTGGCATGACGGTGGAGGACACCATGCATATTGGAGATGGCAGCGCACATTGTGATGTTCCCACCACGTTGGCCAGGAACATCTATAATGGCTCTGTGGCCAATGAGGTTTCTCCTCCTTCTTCTGGTCTTTGCTAGGTTGAACCCAGCCTCATCTATAAAGATGAACTCATGTGGGATTGCATGAGCATCCATTTCCAGTACTCCCTGAAAACAAAGAACAAAAATCAGTCAATATGGTGTTATCCAGTACACTGGGAAACAATGTTGCGTGTAGTG
>BLSH010263430.1:546855-569104 GCA_018402905.1 Glandirana rugosa
CTACCGGTACCCCAAGTCCACGGTTGAGACTCGAAAGTCGTTCCCTGACCCACCCTCTGGTCGATCTGTGCCAGCTACACGCACAAGTGAAACACCTTCCTCAGGTGCGACAGAACCTTCAACGTTATATGGTAGGCCCGAATGCCGCTCAACAAATGGTGAGGCCAGAACAAGTACAGGCGATAGTAGGTGGCTGACAATGCCTCCAGTTCATTCACATTGTCTCCCACCCAGTCCCTTGCTGAAAGCTCAGAGTTGGCACCTGAACCCCATGGCCATCTGTCTTTCACCTCAGCCCCTTGTAAATCAGCCAAGCAGTCTGAGCCCCAAGTCATGCAGCAGTCTCTTATGCTTTTTGATGACTCTGCTGGTGTTCTTTCTGTGGGCCATCCACATAACTCTGCCCCAGAAGTGGAAGACATTGAGTGCACCGATGCCCAACCACTTCTGTTTCAGGATGAGGACATGGAAACACCACCGCAACACGTCTCTGATGATGACGAAGTCCTAGACCCCACATGGAATGAAGGTCATGCGAGTGACACATGCAGTTTGGAGGAAGAGGTGGTGGTCGCACAGAGGCACCAGCACAGCAAAAGAGGAAGCAGGCTGTAAAAGCGGAGTGACCGTCCCCTAGACAGTACACCTGCTACTACCCACCGCACCCAGGGACCTAGCACACCAAAGGCAGCTCAAAGGAGTTCCCAGGCATGGCAGTTCTTCAAACAATGTGCTGATGACAAGACACGAGTGGTTTGCATGCTGTGCAATCAGAGCCTGAAGCGAGGCATAAATGTTCTAAACCTGAGCACAACTTGCATGACCAAGCATCTACATGCAAAGCACGAGCTGCAGTGGAATAAGCACCTCAAAATCCAAGAAAGGTCTCGGCCTCCTCCTGCTTCCTCTTCTGCTGCTGCCTCGGCCTCTTCATCCACCTCTACAGTGCCAGTGTCACCTGCCACCCAGCAAACAGACAATGTGACAGCAATGCCACCATGTCCGCCACCGTCCCCAAGCATTTCCGCACGGTCCCATGAAAGCTTACAGCTGTCCATCTCCCAAACAATGGAGAGAAAGAGGAAGTACCCACATACCCACTCATGATCCCTGGCCCTGAATGCCAGCATTTCAAAATTCCTGGCCTTTGAAATGCTGTTTCCGTCTGGTGGACACGGACAGTTTTAAAAACCTGATTGCGGTGTCTGTCCCACAGTACGTGGTTCCCAGTCGCCACTACTTTTCTAGGCGAGCCATCCCTTCCCAGCACAAACAAGTCGGGCACAAGATCAAGTGTGCACTGCGCAATGCCATCTGTGGCAAGGTTCACATAACCACTGATACGTGGACCAGTAAGCATGGGCAGGGACGCTATATCTCGCTAACTGCACACTGGGCAAATGTAGTGGTGGTCCTTCCGCCACCGAGGATTGCAGGGCATTTCTCTTTGCCTCCTGTTGCCTCCTTCTCCAACTCTGCTTCCTCCTCCTCTACCACCTCCTCATCTGGTCAGCGTAACACCTTCACCACCAACTTCAGCACATCCAGGGGGAAACGACAGCAGGCTGTTTTAAAACTGATATGTTTGGGGGATAAACCCCACACTGCGCAGGAGCTGTGGATGGGCATTGAACAACAGACCGATGAGTGGTTGTTGCCACTGAGCCTCAAGCCCGGCCTGGTGGTGTGCGATAATGGACGAAATCTCGTAGCAGCTCTGGGCCTAGCCGGTTTGACGCATATCCCTTGCCTGGCGCATGTGCTGAATTTGGTGGTGCATAAATTTCTAAAAAACTACCCGGATATGTCAGAGCTGCTGCAGAAAGTGCGTGTTTTCGGTATTCTCACCCTGCTGCTTCTCGCCTCTCTGCACTGCAGCAGAACTTCGGCCTTCCTTGTGCGACTGCAGCAGGCAATAGTGGAGTTTCAGCTGCAGCACACATGGGTCAGTCGCTCTGCGGAACTTCACCACCGATGAGTGGGCCTCCATGCAAGACTTGTGTACCATATTGCGGTGTTTCTGCATGACGCTGTTCTCAGCGTTACTATCCCACTTCTATGTCTCCTTGAAAAAACACTTCGGGCAATGATGGAAGAGGATGTGGCACAGGAGGAAGAGGAGGAGGAAGAGGGGTCATTTCCACGGTTATAAGGTCAGTTATTCACAAGTGGCTCAGAGGGTGGGTTCTTGCACCAGCATAGGCCAGGTAAAACATTTATAAGCCAGGGCACAGTTCTGCAGGATGAGGAGGACGAGGATGATGATGAGGAGGAGGAGGAACCATGTTCACAGCAGGGTGGCACCCAATGCAGCTCATGGGCATCACTGGAGTGTGGCTGGGGGGATACGGAGGACACAGATGATACACCTCCCACAGAGGACAGCTTGTCTTTGCCTCTGGGCAGCCTGGCACACATGAGCGACTACATGCTGCAGTGCCTGCTCAACGACAGTCGAGTTGCCCACATTGTAACTTGTGCTGATTACTGGGTGGCCATCCTGCTGGATCCCTGTTACTAGGACAACGTGCCGTCCTTAATTCCCTCACTGGAGCGTGATCGGAAGATGCACGACTACAAGCGCACGCTGGTAGACGAGGTGCTGAGGGCATTCCCAAATGATTCCACCGGGGGCTCAGTGGAAGCACAAGGTGAAGGCAGAGGAGGAGGAAGAGGTCGCCAACGCAGCTGTGGCACCGCCAGCACCTCAGAAGGCAGGGTTAGCATGGCCGAAATGTGGAAAAGCTTTGTCAGCAGCACGCCACAACAAACAGCACCACCAGCTGATAGGCAAAGTCTTAGAAGAAGGTAGCATTTCAGCAACATGGTGGAACAGTATGTGTGCACATGCGTACACGTACTGACTGATGGGTCTGCCCCATTCAACTTCTGGGTCTCCAAATTGGGCACATGGTCTGAGCTTGCCCTTTATGCCTTGGAGGTGCTGGCCTGCCCTGGAGCCAGTGTATTGTCTGAATGTGTGTTTAGCACGGCAGGGGGCGTTATCACAGACAAGCACAGCCGCCTGTCCACAGCCAACGTGGACAAGCTAACGTTTATTAAAATGAACCAGGCATGGATCCCACAAGACTTGTCTGTATCTTGTGCAGAATAGACATTTATACCGGCCTCACACAGCCATTGGTATACTTAAGTGAACTTATTCTTTTCTTTTTGATAAAACATAAGTCTTTATTGGAATTTGTAACAGGAGAAACATGAAAAATAAACCATGGTACATTTTATATGGAAAAAGTGAACCCGTGCTAGAACATCTCTGGGTTTGTCTGCAGATAGTGATCTTTTTTTTAATATGTCTCAATATTTTGGGGGCTACCCCAATTAGAAAAAAAAACAAACAAAAAACAGTGTTGGCTGCCTCCTCCTCCACCACCGCCACTTCCACCTACACCGCCACGGTCACCGCCTCCTCAACCTCCTACTCCACATCCACCTCCTCCTCCATTTTTTTTATGTGATTTTAAGTTATTTCCCTATCCACATTTGTTTGCAGGGCACTTGTCCTACACTTACCCCCAGTTTGCTTCCTTTTGCAGCCCTCTAGCCCTTTCCAAGACTTTTTTAGAGACATTTTAGTGCCCAAAGTTCGAGTCACTATATACTTCAATGGGGTTCGGGGTCAAGTTCGTGTCAAGTTCGGGGCCGAACTCGAACTTTTTTGCGAAGTCCGGCCGAACCCGCAGAACCCGAACATCCAGGTGTCCGCTCAACTCCAAAAAGGAAGACACAATCTGTTTCTTAGAAAACAGTGTCTGGTAAAACTCAAAAACCTTACCCAAATTACCATTCATCTCTTTACACCCATCAATCTCACTAATCACTCTTTTCTTTTGCACACACTTTTTTTAAAAAAATTCTTCACACTATTCTCCCCTGACCATACAGAGGGACCATATTTCCAATCCATTTACAACTCATCATACTGTAACTTAAACTCAACCCAACACTCTTGCAACAAAAAAAATCCGCCTGGACATTAGAAAAAAAAATCACAAATTGTTGCTCTTCGTCTGGTACTTGCGATAGATCGCACATTAAGTGATGCGACTCTCAACTGCATTTATAAAAAGTTGTAGCAGTAAACAAAAGGAAAACTTCTGTCACATCATACGTCACATGTTGCTCTGGATCCTTCTCCTTGTCATCTTGGAGTTTCTTCACAACTCCTGGCTCAGATGCTAGTGAGCCTCCTTCATCCTCCTCCTTCTCCAGTTCCGTGATCCAGGAAAAAGAATCCGGAGACCCCACCATTTCTCCAAACAAGTCTTCCGCCGTATTTACAGCCTTTCTTCTCTTACTCCCCATCTCTTCTCCTGAATCATCTCGGTGTCTCGCTTCTTTTACCATCTGACACTCCATCTCTTCTTTCTCCTCTTCTACTAATTCTGCTGTAGCATCAGATTTTTCCTCCTGTACTACATCATCGCCTCTCTCCACCTTCTCATTGGGCTCCGCTCTTTCTGTATCACCTTTACTACTTTCTCCACTCTCCGCCTCCATCTCTTTTTCCATCTCCACCACCTGCCTTAAGACATCTTCATCTTCTGGTAAGTTTGATGTCTTCGTTTTTTTTACCTCCTGCCGCTGTCTCTGCAAAAGTCTTAGGTCTGGTGGGACAATCCTCATAGAGGTGCTCTGTTCTCTGGCAATGTGTGCACTTCTTGGGAACGGTACACTTCTCAGCAGTATGACCTAACCCTGAACAGTTTCTGCACCTCTGCAGTAGGTCACAATCTTGTGCCACATGTCCCATTGATCCGCACTTCCAAGAATAGGCAGGCATCCCAGAATATTTGAGAAACCCCCTATTGCGACCAATTTGGAATGTCTGCTTAATATGTTCGAGGTGGTCCTCTGTGTGATCATTAACGTAAAACCTACAGCGGTATAGTCTCTTTCCAGACCAGACCCCCACACTGTTATTTATACGTTTTACAAATTCCACCTCCTCACATTCCAATTTTAAGAATTCTGTCACCTCTCCAGTTGTCACATATGGGTTGTACAACATCACAGTAACCATTTTCCATGGGCTGCGATGTAAGAATTCCACACGAAAGCTTTTTAACTCAGGTTGTTCTCTTCTCACTTCCCAATCACTTTTGAAGCTTCGGTATTTCCCATACTCTCTGAACACCACCTCCACCACTCCCTGATTACGGTATTCTGCCATGCATAATAAGTGCTTACCCTCCACTCCGCACCGTGATAACACATTCTCCATGACAGCTTTGCACAGTCCTCTTCCCGGCATTCTTCCAAAATTTTGATTTTAACCGCATTGCAGAAGTATATCTTCCATCTGCCATGTCAGAAAAAAGGACAAGCTTTCTCTTCAAAGAGAAACCTCTCTCACAACTGACTCTGAGCCCCAAAGTCCCAGCATTCCCCCTTAGCCTACAAAAACCACAGCAACAAACCTGACCCCTCAGCAGGTCAAACCAACACCCTCTACCGAAGCCCTTTATATAAGCTAGCACTGACACACGCCCAATAGAAATACACGCCCACCAGTATCTTTCAATTTGTCTTTTCTAATTTATTTCACCTGAGAAGCTGCAATACCTAATATTATTTGCTGTGTTAACCCTTGGCTATCTTAATCAGATCAGTATAACTCCAGGACAAAATTCTAAGTCAGTGGTTATCAACCCTGTCCTCAAGCAGCCCCAACAGGTCATGTTTTCAGGCTATTATTTTGCACAAGTGATTTGATCAGTTTCACTGCCTTAGTAATTACCACAGCTGTTTCATCTGAGGGAAATCCTGAAAGCGTGACCTGTTGGGATGCCTTGAGGACTGAGGTTGAGAAACACTTATCCAAGCAACAGTTTTCTAACCAGATGTACCTGCGCAGTGTAAACCCTACAATTTGAAATTTCCCTGGCTGCAATGAGCTTCCAATTTAAAGTCCCAAAATAACTTGGGAGTTTGAAATTGCCCAAAATGTCTTGCTGATGCCTTAAGAGTTCCCTTCACTGGAACTAAGGGGCCAAGCCCAACCCCTGAAAAACAACCCCACACCATAATCCCCCCTCCACCAAATGATTTGGACCAGTGCACAAAGCAAGGTCCATAAAGATATGGATGAGTGAGTTTGGGGTGGAGGGACTTGACTGGCCTGCACAGAGTCCTGACCTCAACCAGATAGGACACCTTTTGGCTGAATTAGAGTGGAGACTGTGAGCCAGGCCTTCTCAGTACCTGGCTTCACAAATGCACTTCTGGAAGAATGGCTAAATACTCCCATAGATAAACATGCTAAACCTTATGGACAGCCTTCCCAAAAGAGTTGAAGATGTTATAGCTGCAGAGGGTGGGCCAACTCAATATTGAACCCTAAGACTGGGATGCCATTAAAGTTCATGTGCATGTAAAGGCAGGCACCCCCATTGCCTAGCTAGTATAACTAGTATATCTGGCAAGATTTGCAATGGTGGTGGAACCCTCCTACACATAAATACTACATTTAGACATGGCCCTGAGTCATGTTTAACAACGTAGAGAGGACAAACAACATCTCTACATGAAGTGACAAGCTTGGGAATCGAACTCAGGACGTCTGCAATGGTAGACAGAATTGCTACCTTTTAAACCACAGGGATACTACACGTCAAGTCCTCCTACACATAAATACACAGATACTGCATGTCTAGGAATATATAGGACTTACATTAGTCAGGAGCTAATCTTCTAAATGTAATTTGTGATTTTTGGTGGTTCTTGCTGCGTGAGCTTAAAATAGTAATTTTATCTTATTTTTGGTAATGGGAATTTTATTTCTGATCTTGGTGCACATATCACATTTTTGGGGCTCAAATTAGGATCATTTGGAAAGAATAAAAAATAAAAAAATGACACTAATTTTAAATTTCCATAAGCAATGGTATTGTTTGTGGTTTGTAAAGACACCTGTGTGAGTCTGGCTAAATATTTTTGTGACATGGACAGCAGCAAGTGAAAGTGACTGAGAAATAAATTATTTACAAAACATGAAGAGATTTCACATTCTAGCATTCTTAAAAACAAAATAGATTATCAAATTTGCAACATTTCTTCTCAACATGAAATGGATTTATTTGATAAAGTAACAATTGTACCATTAGAATGAATGACTGAAACTTGCACTTGGCAAAATAACTCTCCTCTTCACTCCCAAAAAATGTGTGTAAAATAACTCTCATTTTGGTATTTACTAACTACTCAAGGAATTACTCCATGAGAGTTATTTTGAGAGTTGTTTTGTGTCTGAGCATGCTCAGTTGTGCTCAGCTGTGCTGAGTGCCTAGGAGTAAAGAGACGGGGAATTTATCTCTTTTTAAGATAGTTCAGTGTAGAAATCACTTTTTTACACAGTTTGAAAGCAGATTATCTTTAAACAATATACCGCATATTTTATTACAATTTAGGGGATCAGATCATGCTCTAAACATTATTTCTATTTGCACTACTCCAGGTCTGTACTGGAGTAAGGAGTTGGCCGTTATCTGTGACCTGGGAGCAATAGTGAATTCCATTTTGGCCGTTATTTACCGCCAGCGCTGTTGTGAATACTGTTTTAGTGCTATTTACCGCGAATTGCAGTAATTTACAGTGAATCGCGTTAATTTTGCCGCTGTTTTGTGGCATCGCTATAGTAAATGACCCCCATAGTGTTTTGCTTTTAGACCAAAAAGTTCAGTTTTGGTCTCACCTGAACAGAGCACCCTTTTCTACATTATTCCATGACTATTAGTTGTCCTGTGTACATATTCTCCCACCTGAGTTGTGGATCTTTGCAGCTCCTCCAGCGTTACCATGGGCCTCTTGGCTGCTTCTTTGATTAATGCTCCCCTTTCCCGGCCTGTTAGTTTAGGTGGACAGCCATGTCTTGGTAGGTTTGCAGCTGTACCAAACTCTTTCCATTTAACGATAACAGATTTAACAGTGCTCTGTGAGATGTTCACAGCTTGGGATATTTTTTTATAACCCAACCCTGCTTTAAACCTCTCCACAACTTTATCCCTGACCTAGCTGTTGTGTTCCTTGGCCCTCGTGATTCTGTTTGTTCACTTAGGTTCTCTAACGAACCTCTAAGGGCTTCACAGAACAGCTGTATTTATACTGAGATTAAATTGCACACATGTGGACTCTATTTACTAATTAGGTGATTTCTGAAGGCAATTGGTTCCACTAGATTTTAGTTAGGGGTATCAGAGTAAAGGGGGCTGAATACAAATGCACGCTGCAGTTTTCACATATTTATTTGTAAAAAATGTGGAAAAAAATTGATCATTTTCCTTCCATTTCACAATTGTGTGCCACTTTGTGTTGGTTTATCACATAAAATCCCAATAAAATACATTTACATTTTTGGTTGCAACATGACAAAATGTGGATAATTTCAAGGGGTATGAATTCTTTTTCAAGGCATTGTACAACCCAGCAAAACTGGTAGCTTCAGTTTAGGACAGGATGCTACATAAATATTTAGCAGAGCATGTAAATAGACTAGCACCTAAAGTGCTATACTTAAAATAAGCAAGGTTTATTCCCAGCACACAAACCACAGACACTACTTGAGCCTATGCATGTCTTATACTATGCTCATGTAACTTTAAGGTATTTTTCACATTTGGCATTATCTGTCCTTTTTAATACTCTATATTCTTTTCCCCGACTTAGTTTAAAATCTTTCTGCTATTTTGAGAACAAGCAACAGAATGAATAAGGTGTGGTCATATATATGGGCCCGATTACATGGGCATGCAGCCGCCCTGCCCTCTAAAAAAAGAAAAAACAATTACTTCAGAAATAAGGGCACTTCCCTTTTATGAATTTAAATAAAGCTACTGTAACTTTAAAAGAATTTAAATAAAGTTTAGAAGGGAAAAAAGGTACCATGGAACCTAGGAGAAAATTCTGGAAGGTCACATGATACATTGAAAATATACTTATGTAAATACAAGCATGAATGTTCCCATTGTTCAGGAAGGCATCATCTACAAAAATGTTTCAAAAGAAATGATTTTTAAAGAGAAAGCACGTCAAAAAGCTCATACACCAGTGAGAATGGAAAGCATGCAACAGTGACTGAACATCTACCAAGACAAGGAGACTGACAAATTTTTAATTAACAGATCTACAAAGTGTTTCCTTTTACCTGTATTTGGTGGATAGGGATGTACCTATGTTAAGAGTTTAATGTCAGTTTCATAGTTTCCACATATAGTCAAAGAAAAATTATTCAAAGAAGTTAAAGCGGAGTTCCCAAAAGTGGAACTTCCTCTTATATGCTTCCTCCCCTCCACCTGTGCCACATTTGGCACCTTTCAGGGGGCAGGGGGAACGGGGACCTGTTTTTTGGCTTCTTTTGTAAGTTTGGCCCCCCTCCTCCTTGCCCCGCTGCCTGGCCAATAAGAATGCACAGTACACTTTGTGCAGTGCACTACCCAAGTGTGCAGTAGAGAACCAGCTGTGAAGCTGAAAGGCTTCACTTCCTGGTTCCCTTACCAGGAATGGTGGCGACAACACCCGGGATGCGATCCGAAGATCGGCTGGGGTGCGGACATCGTGGGCTTCCTGGACAGCTAAGTGCCGTAATATTAAAAGTCAGCAGCTACAGTATTTTTGATTAATTTTTTTCACCCAGGCTGGGCCTCCTCTTTTAAGAAGGTTGCATGGCAGGCCCCTTTAAAAATCCACCATTTGAGAATTTTTGAATTCCCCTGCTATGAATCATCCCAAAAAAGGAGCCTAATTAATTTAGGCTCATTCATCACCTCTCTTATCCTATAGGTGCATCACTAAATGACGACATTTGAAGAGGCAATTTTTAAGATCAGAAAATTTGGAAGAGCAGCCATGCTAGCCAAAGCAGATATTAAGGCTGATTTTCATTTATTACCTATCTCTCCATCTTCATATAATTCATTGGGGATTCAGTTTAAAGGCAAATATTTCTATGGCATGTGCCTGCCAATGGGCTGTTCCATTTTGCGTGCTTATTTTGAAACATTTGCCACTTTCCTTGAATGGGAGGTGAAAGTTGAGTCAGGGTCAGTGGGTATTTTGCACTACCTAGATGACTTTCATAGGTTGCTACAGCAATTTAGCAGAATAGTAAAACATTTTGGTGTGCCATTTGCCACAGAAAAAAACTTTTTTCCCACTACATTAATTGATTTTCTAGGTATTCACATTGACACAGAAGCCATGGAATTTAGTTTACCCTTAGAAAAAATAGCAAAATTAAAATATATGATCTCTGTGTTTTTGAGTAAGAAAAAAGTGCTTTTTAAAGAATTACAGTCCTTATTGGGATTATTATCCTTTGTGGTTAGAATAATGCCAGTAGGGAGAATATTCTCACAAGGTAAGTATCTTGCAATTTCTGCAATTAAATCCCCATTTGCTCATATAAGGCTAACTACTGACTTAAAAGAGGATTTTGTTGGTATGGAAAAACATTTTTGACAGATACAACGGCCGTTCATTTTTTCTAGATGAATTTGTATTTGCATCTTATTCTGAACTGTTTACAGATGCCACAGGATCTTGTGGCTTTGCCACAGTATGGAAAACACACTGGTGCTGTGGTAAATGGCCTGATATGGGTTGATATAAAAGCTACAAAAAACATAGTTCTTTTATAACTATTTCCTTTGGTAGTTGCACTGGAGATTTGGGGTAAACAATTTGCCAGCAAACAAATTTTTATCCAAACAGACAACAAAGGTGTTATGTATGTGGTAAATTGTTTATCTTCATAACCTGTACCAATGGTAAAATTGTTAAGACATCTGGTATTTTTATGTTTAAGTTTTAACATTTGGCTGAAAGCTAGACATTTACCTGGGAAGGAGAATCAAATGGTAGATGCTTTATCTCGATTCCAGATTTCGCGAATTACTACCCAACACAGACCCAGAAGGTTTTTTATGCCCGGAACACCTTTGGGAATTAATTTAAATATATTAACAGACTCCATCAGGAATTCAGTGGAAAGTAGCACATGGGCAGAATATTCTGCTGCATGGAATAGATAAATACAATTTTCTAAAGATATGGATTTTCATTTTGATTCTCCATCTGAAGATATGTTATTAACATTGTTATTATGCTCATTAATGCGATTGGAATTTTCATATAACCATATTGTCAAAATACTAGAGTGTCATATTTCTTTAAGTTACAGGGATTACCTTCTTACAAACAATTTTTCTCAGTACAAGCTCTCAAGATATAAGAGCCATTTTGCCCCTGATAATAGGAGGCCTATTTCAATTAAATGATTAAAACAAATTTGTAAAATAACTTTCTCGGTTTGCTTTTAAGAATTTGAAGCAGTTTTATTGAACACAGCTTTCGTTCTCGCCTTCTTTGGTTCAATTCACATATCAGAATTGCTACCTGGTAATAAGACATCTCCAGCTGGTCTTTTGTTTAAACATGTGGTTAAGTTAGATTCCGGAGTTAATTTGTTTCTTTCATTGTCTAGGACAGATACATTTGGGAAGGGTAAGTGGATTTCTTTGTACACATGTGGTGATTGATGTCCTTCAGTAATTGTCAATAAATATTTATCTATTAGACCAAATTGTGAAGGAATGTTTATTCTACATGCTGATTCTACACCTCTCTTTGTGCTAAAAAAGTGTATGAAAAAGTTGGGTCTTCAACATGCAAGAGTCACATCACATTCATTTAGCATAGGTGTGGCTACTGAGGCTGCGAGGATGGGATTGGATAACTCTATTATTAAAAGATTAGGGAGGTGGGAATCTCAGCGATTTATGATAAATGTTAGACCTTACCTTTCCATTTACTTCTGTAGGTTCTAGAATTATATGGATCTTGGGTCATTATTTTATATACTGGGCTAATAAAAGAGCTAATTTATCTTTGGATCCTGACAAATTTCAACTTTATTGGAAAGGCACCCGTGGTCTTCGCTGGGCTAATTTGTGTTTTAATTTTTCAAGGTTATGTGAATTATGGCCAATACCTGACATTCTCATCGCCCATATTGGGGAAAATTATGTTGGTAATGTAAATACGTTGAAATTAATGTTTGCAACGAAGTGAGACTTACGTTGTTTCAAATTATCTTCCCCAAAAAACAAAATTATATTCTCTGAGATAGTTCCTAGACTTTTATGGTTAGGTAATCTTGAATTAAAGAAGCTAGACAAGATTAGACGACGTATCAATAGAAGGATGGAAAAGTTCATTCTGCTTATAGGTGGCATTTTGTATAGACACTTTGACCTAGAAGGAGGTTTTAGTGGTTTATATAGATATGATGGTGTGCATGTATCTGAGATAGGGTTAGTGATTTTCAATTTGGGATTACAAACAAGTATCAAAATGGCCGCTGTCATGGGTTAGGCTGGACTTGAGAGGTCAAGTCCGCCATGTGGGGGACTTGTTGTTATATTTATTATATTGGTGCTCAAGTTCTTTATGACTGAGCTATTACGTTTTGCAGTTTTAAAAAATAAAAATGACGAAGTTAACTATTAAAGTGAATATTCAAAGTATATTCAAAGTGTATTCATTTATTTAATAAATCCACACCAATAAATGTGCCCTGGTATTTGGTTGGGAGAGGGAATAAGGTGCGGTCTGCATTCCATGAATAAGGAGGGCTCGTATATATATGGCCTGATTACATGGGCATGCGGCTGCCCCGCCCTCTAGAAAAACAAATTTACCTCAAAAGTAAGGGTACTTTCCCTTTAAGAATTTAAATAAGGTTACTGTAACTTTAAGAGAATTTAAATAAAGTTTAGGAGGGAAAATGTACCATATGACCTAGCAGAAAATTCTGGAAGGTCCCATGGTACATTGGAATATTCTACAATCAGAGGGGCTCATTTGACCTCATATAAAGGACCCCCGAGGTGACTTTTTTGCCAGTTGGTCAGTAGTCAGCACAGCAATCTCCCCACCCAACCTTCTCTGTCACAAGGCACTTTATGTGGTATTGTCACGTACCGGATTGGAGGCCAAAGTGCTGGGAGGGCTCCCCTAGAGGCTGAGTGCAGCACAACCCCTGAAGGTGGTACAGGGAATGCAGTGCCCACAAAAGCAGGGTTCGCCTGGATGCTGAAGACTGGAAGCCAGGAGCAGCTGGAGCAGGCTGTGAAGTTTGGGTGCATGGCTGTCACCAGGAGTACCATGCAGTGGAGCAAACAGGGATGCCGAGCTGGGAGCCAGGCCAGGGGTCAAACCCAGGAAGGCAGCCCATAACAGAATCAATGAGGATAAACTTGGAGCAAGCCGGGTCATACACTTGGAGGCAGACAAGAGAGAGTCCAGAAGCCAATCCGGGTCAAACACGGGGGAGCAGGCAGAAGCAGAGTCAGGATACAAGCCAAGGGGTCAAGCCAGGAGATCAGGATACACAGGAGAGCAGGTCAAGGCAAGCCGGGTCAGTAGCGGATAAACAGATAGCAGGATGCAAGATCGCAGGTTCACAGGATGCTGACGGTAAACCAGCGGTGTGTTGCTTTCAGCAGCAGGCTTAAATAGGCCATTTGGTGCCAGAATCTGTCACGCTATATGTGCCTTCGTGCATGCGCGATCGCGAATGTGCGTTCGCGAATGTGCGATCACAGAATCGTGTCTTCTATTGCCTCTGCCTGCGCTGGCACGCATCTGCCCGAGCTGAATCGCAAATCTTCTGCCAGTATGCATGAGAGGGCATCTATTTCCCTGACAGGTATTGTCCCTTGTTTATGAAAGGGGGGACTTGTTGTTATATTTTTTTTTTGGAGCTCGAATCCATTATGTCTGAGCTATTACGTTTTGCAATTTTAAAAAATAAAAAAAGATAGAGTTAACTATTGAAATGAATATTCAAAGTATGTTAATTTGTTAAATAAATTCACAACAATAAATGTGCCACAGCCAATATTTTGCCAACAAACTTGTGTGTGTCTATTTTATTCAGTAGATAGTATTTGGGAGAGGAAATAAGATGTGGCCTGCATTCCCATGAGACAGGGCTGTTCACTGTCCCCATCACTATTTGCCCTGCTGACCCATGAGCCTCTAGACGATTTCATTACAGTTATCGAATACACTACTGCCTTACTTTTAAACTCACTTATTTCAAGCCAACTTTTGCATGGGTAATAATTTGCCAGACCTGGCCAAACACTTCTGTAATTCCTGAACTTGTTCTCTCACTAAATGGAAACATAACATTGGCTCACCTTCTTGATGTATATATATCAGACACCTAGTTTACTAAATTTATATTTGCTGACTGAGCCCAGCTGTAACATCATTTTGGCAAGATGTCTTTAAGTCTAATCTATTAAAAGTGTTGAATACATTGGGCCAGACAGTGAAGCCTCCACCTGACCTCACTGGCTGAGAATTTTAACAAACATTAAAGAAAGTTTGCAGATAAACAAATAGAATATAGCCTCTAATTGGCTCAGAAAATTCACTTCTTTCTCAGGTTTGGGGAAAAGTAAAATGTTCGTGGCTTAATGAAATGACATAATGACTTCATTCTCAGCCTGGTTAATAGATGCATTAATGCAACTGGACTGGGGACTTTGGTAAACTTTCTTGGGTCTGCATGCACACGTCATAAATATACTTTTTACCCATCTTTCTTCACAGAAAGTTATATGTCATTTTATTTATGTTATTTTGTATCTAATAGTCTCCTTACTGTCAGAGAATGTTGTTTAAATACAGCTTAGGCCTGTATATTGATGCAGCATATGTATCCAAAATGTCTTATAAACTCATTGATTTTCTGTTACCCATGGATGTTGCTTTATCAGTTGTGCTCACAAAAAACATTGAAAGAAAAAATAGTTTTGACTGGAGCAGGCTGAATGCTTTTTATGTATAAGAAGATTTACGAAAAATGCTAAAAGTTTGTAAAAGATTAGCAAATGCAAACATAATTTAAAAGTAATATATTAGTACAGCTGGCACACAAGTCATTTGTGTGGAGTTATCAAACTGTGTAAATAATGCAGATAGAGTGTATGAACAGTTATTGCTTTTTAGTGATGGCTATCCCAGAGAGAGGGAGAGAGGAAAATCACAAAGTCAGATTTAGAAAGGCACTATGGTGGTTTTTGCAAGAAGCAGTCACTTTAAGAAAAAAAGATGCATTTGACTGAATTGAAAACTGATTTCATGCCTCATCTCACCTCTTTAAATTAACTTTACATTTCATAAAAGTTCACTGAAAGCCATGCACAAAAGCACTTAGATTACTTTATGTTTCACCATCTGTCCACCTTCAAAAAGTAAAATTGTGAAAACTATATGCACATTACTGCCCTGATTAAACAAATTGCTTTTAAAAATGCATGGTTAAATCGTAAAAGACGTGCCCAAACCATTTAGCAGGAATGTTTATTATATCTTGTTGATTGTTTGGTATTTGAATGTTCTGTGTCTTCTGTCTCTAAATTTAGCACAGTCATGTTTTCTACTTTATTTTTATATTTAATCTGTTTTTATTGAGTTTTACATAAGAAAAAAGTACAAACAAGTACATGCTCATGCGAGATCTACCATCATCCCTTCCATTCCTGGATTGTCCTCATTTTGGGGCGTTTTCCCCCTGGTGACAAGATAATGTAAGCATGCCAACTAGCTGCACTCTTACAATTTATTGTGGGTCACCTCCTTTGGATGCCCCCCCCAGCATATTGGCAAGCTTTTAATCTCAATGGAATTGTGCATAATTTCTTACTAGTCTCCATGTGTGCTTCTTTTAGAGACACCATTTGGAATGCTCTCAGTGCGGTGCCTTGTGAGCTCTCCCAATCACATATGTGTGTGTGTGTGTGGGGGGGGTAGGTGCTCGTATAAAGCAGCTTGGAGGCCTTTTGACCTTCCTCTAGACCATCGGGGGTTGGTGGGTAAGCGCGGTGGTTCACAGTCCCCTTTTTTTCCATTTAAGGATGGCAGCCTGTAAGCAACTTTGCACCAGTTTACCCATTTGTTTGGTATGTCTTTAAAACTCTTTCTTGCTGTGGAAATTAACTGTCCTTGTTTGTTTGTTTCTATGCTAATATCTGGTTCTTTTTTATAGAACCTCACTGATGTCATAAGCTCCTACTGTACATATCTGCCCCTAAGGAAGGGACTACGAATGTTCCCCGAAACATGTTGGGCGTACATCTTTAAGGAGAAAATATATGAATACATCTATGGTTCAGTAATTAAATGTGGTTGTACATATGCTGTATGTTTTATGGTGATGTATGCACTAATCTTTTAATAATTTGTTTACCAATAAACTTTATAACAATTTTAACAATGTGTTTATAATCATGCCTAAAAAGTTCCACTTTCTGTACCTGGGGAGTTCCATACTTTTCCTAGTAATCATGGATGTTGGCACAATAAGAATGTGTAGAGTGGTTTATAGCTACTATGTAATAGAGTTGAAAATACCCACCCCCCCCCCCTTCCACACTGCAATCCACCTAATTTCAGTCTATAGTGTATCAAGAATTTGCGGATACTATAATCTGTTTAAATTTGTGTTATTCTTTTTTCTTTTGATATATACAAGGCATGGTTTGTGGGTAGAGCAATGTTTCAAGGCAAGGAATGGGGGGCACTAATGGCCAGCTATTCCAAAGAACATGTCAAAAAGGAGGCATCACATTCTGAACTTTCCTCCCTCTTTGTACAACTGGGAAGGTTTGTTGAGAAGAAGGCAGCCTATTGCTGGCATGCAGATAGTTTTGAAAGATACATTAGGGAGGATATTAATCCCTTTGGATTACACATCCAGATGTTTCCCTTATTGGAGTATCTGGACTCCAGTTTTAAAAAAAGATGGGAGAATAACCTGCAGCAGTGCACCAAGTCAGTGATGGTACTTCTGATAGAGGAATACCACAAATGTATTTCTCTGTTGGATAAAGACATTGATCTCTTGTACAATAAACTACAGCCTGTTAAAAATGTCTCTACTTACAGGGACCACGAGGAGAGGATCAAAAACCAACTTGATCGGACCACACATGAGACCCTGTCAGTTAAAGAGAAGAAATTTTGGAGGGACAAAAGGGCCTTCCAAGAAGGCAAAGCCTATAAATGGCAACATGGCATCTGTGCACAACATTTTAATGCCTCCAAATTGGGACAGGGTTATAGTGATAGAGGTTCAAATTCCTCAATTAATTCTTTAACCTATTCTTCCTCACAGAAACATTCTCGGACCAAAAAAATGTCCAAAACCAAACGTTTGAGATCTGGGGATGAAACTACTTTGTCCAAAAAGTCCACGCTGAATCCTCTCTGGCTCAACACTCTTCTATGTTCCACTCTGCCAAACTTAAAGGTAACACACATGGTGGCTCTTTAACGGTCCCACTGGACCACCATGGAGCGAGTCTTTGCTTTTTTCTAACACAAATACTATTTCTACTTGCCCCTCAGGGCCCTCGGATCACATGGGCACAACCACATCTTACACAAACTTACCTACAGTTTCCACTTCAATTAGCGATTCCACTTTTTAAGTACCAGAATCGGATATCACTCACAACACATAACACTGAATAACACTCCTTCATCACTCAATGGAGATCATTCACTAGATTTATATCATAAACCTCTCAAATCATCTCTTGTCTACAGAAGAGGAGGCATTGCTTATTAAAGTCCCTAGTTTTTGCCCTGACTCAGTTGCAGATAGCTTTGAAGTGATATAAGATTTGAATATGTTCAGAAGAAAACTTCTATTTAGAAGTATGTATTCAAAAATTTTGCCCCAACCAATGTCTACCCAGACACAATCTGATGAGGCACTTGATGATTTACTTGCTCTATTAGAGGAACAAGATCAAACTGATCTAATAGACACAGTTGACTTGGAAACAGTAGTGCAAGTGCATATAAAATAAAATCTAATTTAACAGTACGAAAAGTCCACTGTGAATATAATCCAACACCAATAACTGTTTCTAAGCAGATGTGCAAATAACACCCAAATTTACTGAAGCTCACCAGATGTCCAGTAAAAATCCGCTTATTCAAAGAGAATCACTCAGAATGGGACCCACAAGCATCAGCCTCCACTCCAGGTGTCCAGTGATTTCAGCTTAAGGATATCTCCATATAGGACAAACAAGCATAAGCTTCCACTCCCCGATTTCCAGGCATGGTTACTCAAAGGAAAATAGGCAAAAAGAGCCTCTCACAGCGTAAAACAATTTAAAACCACTCCTTTATTTTAAAACTAATTGTGCTTACATTCATGAAACCTTTTGCTTCCAGGCCCTGTGCTCCATTTTATACACCCAGATGGCCAGACCTTTGCTTTTTTATTTTTCACTTATAGCTTCCAAAGTTTGTAAAATCCCCCCCAAACCATATATTTTTTGAAAGCACATGACGAGTAGAACAAAAAGAAGGTGCTACTGATTTTTATAGTCCCACGATATTTGCGCAAATGTTCATCAAAACAACATTTTTGCTAAAAATCCACTAAAATCATAATTAGCAGATAAATACACAGCAAATTTTGCAAAAATCCCACTAAACATAAAAGCTTAACCTGTATTAAGTTAATAAATAACAAATATTTGTAACTTTCAAATTGCGCCTTTTTGGGAAATGGTGAAAATTGAACAGATGCAAAAATGTAAATATCCCAATTTCTCTAAAAATCTGAATGTTTTAATTTTTCCCTTACAGCTTTCAGAATTTGTGAAAGACCCCCCAAACCATATATTTTCTGAAAGCATATGACCTCTAGAATAAAAAAAAGGTGCGATTGATTTCTTAGGTCCTGCGGTATTTGCGCAAATGTTTATCAAAAAGATATTGTCACTAAAAATACACTAAAATCATTATTAGCAGATAAAAACACACAATTTTACAAAATCCCTGCTAAATTCCTGCTAAATATAAAAGTTTATCCTGTGTTGAGTTAATAAATAATGAATATTTGTACATCTTAAATAGCGCCTTTTTGGTGAAAATCAAACGTACCCACAGATTTCTCTAAAAATCTGGAGATTTTTATTTTTCACTTACAGCTTTCAGAGTTTACAAGTTTATCAAATTAATATTTTCACAAAAAATACACTAAAATCATTAATAGTGGATTCATACATGGCAAAATGTACATAATTCCTGCAAAATTCCTAGCAAATATAAAAGTTAAAACTGTGTTGAGTTAATAAATAACAAATATTTGTAGGTTTTAAATTGCACCTTTTTGTGAAATGGTGAAAACTGAAGGTACGTAAAACTGTATATAAAAACAATTTACTCTAAAAATCCGAAGGTTGCCATTTTTCACTTACAGCTTTGGGTCCCGCAATAATTGCGCCAATGTTCATCATATCGCTATTTTCACAAAAAATACACTAAAATCATTAATAGTGCATATAAACACAACATAACTTACAAAATTCCTGCTAAATTGCTACTAAAGCATCGATCACATGTGGCATACTAAAGTGTATGCCCATGGAGGGCTATGTTTACCCACCAGTGATGCACGGGTGTTCCCATTTATGTCAATTGGTACGCAATGGTTGCACAGGCATAGCTGTTGTTCCCAATCTGACATCCGTGTGTGTGTGGGTACATGACCTCAAATGCAGACAGTGTGAGCTCAGGGACATGCATGTGGACCTACGTGGATATAAAATTGGGAGCAACGGCTTTGTTCGTGCAGGTGCTACATCCCAAATTACATCAATGGGACTGCCTGCACAGAGAAGCACGGAACACCTGTGCGTCCCTGTAAAGGTGCGCTGTGTATGCCCTGTGTGAACAAGGCCTTAGACCCCTTTCACACAAGCAGACCGATCAGGTCTGCCTGTCTGTTTTTCAGGCAGGCCCAATCAGACCACACATTTTACTATGTGGAGAGGCTGATGTAACTGGACATGTGTCCGTTTACACCCGCCTGCATCTGATCCAGTCCAGTCCACTAAAAACAGACAGATAGGGATCCCATTCCCCATCCATCTAGCAGATCAGATCGGATGGTATCAGATGGAAATGGACAGGTGGTCCGTTTCTATCCAACTGCCACATAGACAACAGGGGGCTGTTTCCATGTCCGCTCTGCATCAGCGGAGCGGACACGGACCTGTCATCTGCCTTCTCAGCGGGGATCTGTCTGCAGGCAGATCTGCTTGAGAGAATCCGCTCCATGTGAAAGGGGTCTTGGAGCGGCCGGTCCATTAGAGGCGCAGGGGCGCCGGACTCATACCTTTGTATGAGTTTTTTTTTTCAAGCCACATGATTAGAACCTGGGCCTCTAATTGGCTTGAAAAAGGTTGGGCTTGGGTGCAGAGCACTGCGCCTCGAACCCACCCACTTGTGACAATAGCGATTTAATATTCGCTATTGTCCTCTGGCTTCTCCTCCCGGCCAATCAGGACAGGAGGCGGATCAGGTTGGCTGGAAAGAGAAGCTGAGGAAGCTGTGGAGGAGTGAGTCTGGGGGGAGACGGTCAGTGGAGGAGTGAGTGCAGGAGGGGAGGGGCCGTCACCGTGGAGAGGCTAAATGCGGACATACCGGGTCTTACTATGCTTTTTTATTATTTTTTTTTTTACTTTTTACTTTTTTTGTTTTATTTTTTAATTTTTTAAGTTTTTTTTTTGGGGGGGGAGTATTTGGTGAGATATTAGAGGTCTTAACAAACCCTCATATCTCTCTTTTTGAGACAGCGAAAGGGTTTCAGTCAGCAGCACTTTAGTTGTAGTTGAATGAATGGAATTCCATTCATTTCTAAAATGACAAACTGATACATTGTATCACTCCGGTTTACTTGTATTAGCAAGTAATACAATTTATCAGCTGTCAGTGGATAAGGAGCAATCGCTGCCTATATCTACTGTGCTACAGGGGTGTGTTTGGTATACACATGTATACCAAGCCCCCCAAGCTCCAGCTTCACTGACACAACCCCCCCTTCCCCGCGCTCTCAGCATGTCAGATTGCTGGAGCTCAATGTGTGCAGACTTGGCAGTGAAAGGGCTAAAATTCAAGATTGCTTGTGTACAATCATATGCTGTCTGTTACCGTCCGCATTCAATCAGCATCCATCTGACACTTTGACACCTCTGGCAAATGTCCAGCTAGGCTTGGAGTTGTTGTATAGCCACGCCCCTAACTAAGCCTCTGCTTTGTTATGCAGGGGCTCAGATCCCGCGACTGTGGTGGGACTGTTGGACTATTGTGCCCATAGTTGGGTGGTTTTTGTTCTAATATTCTGTTTCGCATTAAATTCCTTCAGTAATGCCCTGCCACTTTAATGTATGGACCCCATCTGCGATCATATGATCGCAGCAGGGACTCTCTGTAATGGATCATGCCCTCTCATTGACGTCATATTCTTTTATCCTCCTACAGCATGATGCTCACATCCAGGAGGCTCTCGTTGCGATCGTACACGCGCAATTGAGCATTAGTGACATCATGACCTCATCCCCTCGTGCCTTTGCAGCATGTGGACACCTATTTAAAGCAGTGGCCAGTGCGAGCTGATTATGGCTGCCTGTGTCCTGGATTGTCCTCGTTTTGGGGCGATGTCCCCCTGGTGACAAGGTAATGTAAGCATGCCAACTAGCTGTTCTCTTAGAATTTATTGTGTGTTGCCTCCCTTGGATGGCCCCCACCTCCCTCTAGCATATTGGCAATCTTTCAATCTTTATGGAATTGTGCATAATTTCTTACTAGTCTCCATGTGTGCTTCTTTTAGATACACCATTTGGAAAGCTCTCCGTGCGGTGCCTTGTGAGCTCTCCCAATCACATATGTGTGGGGGGTCCCTGTGTGGAGCAGCTTGAAGGCTTTTTGACTAGAGTTGAGCGAACCTCTGGAAGTTCGGGTTCTGCTGGTCCGTCCGAACTTCGGGACAAAGTCCGGGTCCGGGTCCGGACGGAACCCGAACGATCGCACGGAGGGCCTGGGCCTGAAACAGGGCTTCAAGCCTGCCTGGTCGTCTTGGGCTTGAAGGTCTCCAAGCGAGTTGAGATCAGTTTTTCGGAAGTTCGACGAGGTGTGTCCCTGGGGGGTGTGTATACACTAACCCTCTCGAGTGTTCCGTGGCGTGCCTCTCGAAAGGTTTACCACATAGATTTTCTTCGTGTGTACCTCTGATCATTCTTTAATACGTGTTAAGGTATTTCTAACTTTCTAACGGTTATACGATCTCCCTCCACCCCCGGTAGGTTCCCTCCGTTGTGTGTTATTTAAGATTCTCTTGTCGATCAACCGTACG
>BLSH010263430.1:574958-586484 GCA_018402905.1 Glandirana rugosa
TGATGAAATGTAACATTGTTTCACATTAAAGAAGTCACAACAGTGCACTTTTCTATATTATTTTATAAATGTTTTTACACTCCCCACATGAGTGAAAACACTCTATGACATATATATACATATATATATATATATATATATATATATATATATATATATATGTATATATATACACGTTATAGAATGGGACCCGTACATAGATATTTAGTGAGATGTGTAGGTAATAACACGTTTTTAGGGACTAATGATCCTTTTCATACCATTATATATATATATATATATATATATATATATATATATATATACATATATATACAGTATCTCACAAAAGTGAGTACACCCCTCACATTTTTGTAAATATTTTATTATATCTTTTCACGTGACAACACTGAAGAAATTACACTTTGTTACAATGTAAAGTAGTGAGTGTACAGCTTGTATAATTTGCTGTCCCCTCAAAATAACTCAACGCACAGTCATTAATGTCTAATCCACTGGCAACAAAAGTGAGTACACCCCTAAGGGAAAATGTCCAAATTGGGCCCAATTAGCCATTTTCTCTACCCGGTGTCATGTGACTCATTAGTGTTACAAGGTCTCAATTGTGAATGGGGAGCAGGTGTGTTAAATTTGGTGTTATCACTCTCACTCTCTCATACTGATCACTGGAAGTTCAACATGGCCCCTTATGGCATAACTCCTAACATCCTAACTCCATGAGGATCTGAAAAAAATAATTGTTGCTCTACATAAAGATGGCCTAGGCTATAAGAAGATTGCCAAGACCCTGAAACTGAGCTGCAGCATGGTGGCCAAGACCATACAGCGGTTTAACAGGACAGGTTCCACTCAGAACAGAACTCATCATGGTCGTCCAAAGAAGTTGAGTGCATGTGCTCAGTGTCATATCCAGAGGTTGTCTTTGGGAAATAGACGTATGAGTGCTTCCAGCATTGCTGCAGAGGTTGAAGGGGTGGGTGGTCAATCTGTCAGTGTTCAGACCATACGCCACTCACTGCATCAAATTGGTCTGCATGTCTGTTGTCCCAGAAGGAAGTCTCTTCTAAAGATAATGCACAAGAAAGCCCACAAACAGTTGGCTGAAGACAAGTAGACTATGGACATGAAAAAGAAAAAATATGTTCCGCGCTAACAGATAAAAATATATACTCTGAGAGCTGCTGCCTCCACCAGACTTCCCAGAAATGGGTAGTTTGAGTAATATAATGGTATTGAGGTGGTATTGGCGCTGCTCTCTTTATATTCAAATTGCTTAATATTTGGTGTCCGTAAGAAATTTCCAGCTGATGGATTTTCTAAATGTGTGAAATTCTACAAATTGGTGAAGAAAGAATGGAAAACTCTCTCATACTGCTATAGTTGAGGTAACAATTTATAGGCTGGGACTAAAGGTATGTATCTGTGTGTGTGGGCTTGTTTATATCAAATGTGCAAACAACGTAAACGTGGAATCAATTATATAAGCAAGTGCTGTTTTAAAATTAGATAACTTAACGTACAAAACTGTAAAAACGAAAGTGATCTTATTAAAGGTGCTTCGTGCTTAGTGATGGCAGAAAATAAATGAATCGTACATATAACTAAAAGGATTAATGAATAAAAATCAAATATAAAGTCCAACTCGATATGAAAATGTTCAAAAAACTTTTTCCATGTGCAAAAGTTCAGGTAAATTTATAACAAAGGTGACTTTCCAAGTATGATCTTCTAATAGATTTCAAGTGGTGCTCCTTTTAAAGTGATCTGTGATAAAATTTTCTCAGTGGTGTATCAGGTGCTCCCCTTTTTGACCCTGAGTGCCTGCTTACCGGAAAAACGTTCCCTACTCAAGGGGTGCACGTTTTGGGAGAATTACACAGCTCCCCCTGTGTTCTCTGGAAGTGGCGTTCCTCCCGGTCAGTGTGCTCCTGGTCAGTATTCTCCTGGTCTCCGGGCCTCCTTTCCTCTCTCCGTATCCCAAGGTTTCCACCATATAAAAAATTAAAAAACTTGATCTTGTGCAGTATTGTCTATTTATTAAGCTAAAAACTGTCAGCGCAAATAATAAAAACAGTATGGTGAAATACAGCTGCAAGTTCCCTATGCGGAGACGCCGTGCCTCCTGCGTTCTCCTGGAACCTAAAAACCGGAAGTGACGTTAGTGACGCCTTAGCTCCGCCCTACGCGTTTCGTCATTGGACGTCTACAGGAGCGGTGCCTGTCACTGTATGCTTCCGGTCTTAAATACTCAAAAAATGTCTCCGCTATTGTGAGCGGCCATGTTTATGGTGGATTTTATTCCGAATCTTATAAAAACGTATGTTTTGGGATCTGTTTATGTAGGGAGAATTATAAATAAAAAGATAAAAAGATAACTGAACCTCAAAGTGGGACACAAATAAATGGTGGTGTCATTCTTGTTTGCGGATGTTGTTTCCATTTGGGGAATAGCAAGAGGCATGTAGTCTCCCCTTTTCTTATAACCATTGTATAGGTCATATAGAGGTATTGTGCATATCCATTCATCCTATATTGTAAGAATTGTAAGGATTAGACATACTGCTATAGTTGAGGTAACAGCTTTTCTTCCAGCCCCATGACTATGTCTCGGTAGATGAAACGTACGTCGGGGAAGACGCGCTGACGTCACTGCCATTGAGTGTTTGAAGTCTACAGCCGGCCGGCTTAATGTTCTTGGACGCCCTTGTTGTTTTTATCTGATGTAAGTGCAATACTTTTATTTTATGAAATCCATTGAAACGGTATCACACTATCAGTACCTTCTCTTTCTTTGGGTGCCGTGGTGAGTTTACCTGGGGGTGTAAAGAACCTTATTGGACTGCTATCCTATCAACGCCGGGAGGCGGATCCGGTTAGCCCTTTCCATTACCTCTGTGGTTCACCCAAGCCAACTCTGCTACATCAGGACCCCAAGAGTGTCGTATTTATCCCCAGGGGGGACCCGGGCTGGGGTACAGCCAAAGCGCTTATGCGCTTACATCTGGTAAGCAGTTATTAGATGTGAGGTGGAGGTATCACTACTGAATTTGAACTATCACACGGTGGTCTATATCTGTGAAGATACATCTACATCTCTACTTTCATCTACACCATTTATGTTTATGTGGACTGTATGATTTACATGTATTTATGGGATGCATGCTGTATGTATCTACCTACCGTCATTTTAGCGCAACCTGTTTATAAAATAGTACATTGGGATGGCTGTCCTTTCGGTGCTGTGTTCCTGCAGGCGGCGGTCGATCTGGATGGCCAGATCGATCAGGGTGTCTAGGGCCAGGGGTACACCCAAGCGAGCTAACTCGTCTATGAGTGGCTCGGAAAGGCCTAACTGAAACTGGAAACAGGGCTGCATCATTCCACACGTTGTCAGCGATCCAGTGCCGAAACTCCGACACATAGTCCTCCGCTGTACGGTGGCCTTGTTGAAGCACGTGGAGCGCAGCTTCTGCAGTGGCGGCTTGGTGAGGGTCCTCATATAACCGAGCCATCTCCAGGAAAAAACGTGCAAGGTCAGCGGTTTCTGGGGTCTTCTGCTCAAGTAGCTGGTGAGCCCAGGCCTGGGGCTCATCCCAGAGGAAGGATATGACCAGTCCCACCTTGGTGGCCTCTTGGGAGAAGGTGCGGGGTTGGAGAGCAAAAAATAGTTCACAAGAAATGCGAAAAGCCTGAAATTTCTTACGGTCCCCCGCAAACCGTTCGGGTAAAGGCACCTCGGTTTCCGTAGGCGAGGTGATGATGATGTGAAGAGGAGGCTGGTCGGACCCAGATAAAGGTGGTGCAGAGAGCTCCAGGACTCGGCCTTCCAGCTGGATGTAGCCATCTTGCAGGTCTTTCACCGCCCGAGTAAGGCCGGCTAGGTGTACACACAGTTCATTTGTAGGAGAGGGCCCCTGCACAGACTTGGACATGGCTGTCCATTACTGTCACATACCTGATGGTAGAGTCTGGCTTATGCAGTGGGCAACCTCTCTTACTATGCCGATTCAGGAGCCCCTGGTAGAGCAGACAGGTAGCTCGAGAGTGCAGGAAGGCACGAGGGTCAGACTGGGTCACGGTTGGTAGGTGAAGGTCCGCTGAAGCACTCGTGCAGACTGAAGAGTATTGCAGGCCGGGTCGGTAGCAGACTGGCGGTGCAGTACAGAAGGACAGGCAGGTGGATGGTCAGGTAGGGGCAGGGTTGGCAACAGGCGGGCAGCAGAAGTACACAAGGATCAGGCAAAGACGGGATTGAGGGTGAGCCGGGGTCGGTGCAGGCAGATAACAAGCAGCTCAAGGATAACCGGGTCACAGACAACAGAAAGCTTCACTAGAATGGATCACAGGGGGTCACAGGTACCAGAACGCTGTAGAATGGACAGCACTGATCGCAGGGTGCTGTCAGCTTAAATGTCCATTTGGGAGCCAATGCCGGCGCATACACGCGCACCGGCATGCGCAAACTTGCACAGGCGCATGCCCAAGCTTGCGCACATGCGCACAAATGCACGCACATGCTAAGTGCACCCGTGCACAAGCCTCCCGGCCCGAATTCGGGGGGCAGCGATGGTCTCCTGACACTGCCACTTTAAACAGGCTTAACAATGCAAATGTGCTTCCCATCCAGAGAACGCAATTTGGTAAGTTACAGCACTGCCAGAACACATTCGCAATATTTTTCCATTCTTCAGCAGTTGGCTGCCGGAAGACCACATCTTTCAGGACATCTCAAATGATGGAGCAGGTGTCCCGGACTATATAGCTGGCAGTGGATTTGTCAACCATTAATTCAAAATTCAAACTTGACGAGAATGGCCAGTCCCAAGGTATCTGAAAGGGAAAAAGAATGAAAATTAATTTAGGACCCCTCATATGTCATGTTATTTCACTGTACCCAAAAAAGGAAGACTGATCAAACATGTGGAACAACATTTAAGAACTCAAGGAAGGCTATTTAATCACTTACAAAGACACAACTTGCTGCATCACTAAACGGAGGGTGGGCAAAGATAGAAGGAGTCCAGAGATGGGTAACAAAAATGGAACTTAATTGGTACAGTCTGGAGGAAGTAAGGCAACCAAAAATGAAAAAGGGGTGCCATATTAGCAAAAAAATACATTTATATCAAATTATTAGGCGTTCAACTGGGGGAATACTGGCCCTGAAGAAGGTGTTCTGGCATTGCAACTTGCTGCTCAGTAAGCCTAACAATTCATCAAAACAGTGTGGGGAAAAAAATGGAGAACCAACAACACATTGTGACCTCTGCAAACACTTACAAAGTGACAATTTTCATTTCAATAGTTTTTATTGCATTATAACGTAAATACAAACTTGAAGCCAGTAAAGTGGATATGCATTTGACAATGGAGTAGATACTTGGTGTTACATTCATAAAATATCAACAAACTATATTTATGTTTTCTAGAAAGGAGAGTGGGGAGGGGAAGATGAGGTATGAGAGAAGGGGGAACTGGGTAAGGGAGGGAAGAGGAAAGGAACATGCATGAGT
The DNA here is from genome assembly GCA_018402905.1 of Glandirana rugosa. NCBI lineage: Eukaryota > Metazoa > Chordata > Amphibia > Anura > Ranidae > Glandirana > Glandirana rugosa. The sequence continues at coordinate 580,472 of BLSH010263430.1, forward strand.
CAGCATATAGTTACATCAGCAGAGTGGTTATGTCTTAATAAACATTTTGTACCATTTAGACCATGGATCCCAGAGTTTCTGGGTGTGTTTAATATTATCAGATAGTACTTTCTCAAATGAGTAGTGAGTTTGTACTTGGTTAATGACCAGTATCATTTCAGGAGGGTTTACTCTTTTCCAGTTTTTGGTTATTATATTTCTAGCCATTAGGAGTACGTGAGTTAAGATTTTTTTTGTTGCAGTGGGAGTGATTAATACGTAAGTTGAGAAGGGCTATGTCTGGTTGTGGAGTTATGTTGGTACCTGCACTTTGTGAGATAATGGAGAAAATATCTATCCAGAATTGCTTAATTTTGGGGCAATCCCACAAGATGTGGAGAAGTGTGCCTGGTAAGCCGCATTTCCTCCAACAATTTGGGGACATCTTGTGGTCAAATTTTGCTATTTTAGCTGGAGTAAGGTATCTTCTTTGTAGGATATTTTGTGTGGTTTCCCACAGCGAAACGCATTTCGTGCTTTTGTATGACATTCTTAGTGCCTCCTGCCATTCTAACTTTGTGCATGATTTGCCTAGGTCTTTTTCCCAGTGGAGGAATACTTCTGAGTGGGTGAAGTGCTGCTTCTCTTTCAGGAGGTTATATAGGATTGTGATGCCTTTGTTGCCTGGGGAGGTAGGCGAGAGGTACAGTGCCGCCTGAGTAGGTATTTGGCTATATAGGTGTGGGCTGTTGTTAAGACAGTGGGCTACTTGTAGATATTGGTATTGCAAGTTGGGAGGAAATATTAGTTCTCATCTGAGGGTTTGGAATGGTTTGACTTTGCCCTGCTGTGTGAGCGAGCTTAGTTTAATATGTCTCTGTGTAGACCACTTACCTAATTTAAAGTCTGTAATGAGTGTTTTGAGGGCTTCTAAAGGTAAGTTGATGCTTGTGGTGGGGGTGTTGTTCCAGGGAGTAGAGATGAGTTTCTGCCATGCTTTGGCTGTAGCTATAATAGTGGGAGATAAGGCGTTTGAGAGTTTGGATTTAGGGTGTCTAGTGCACAGCCAGTATTTTAGATGTTTGCCCGGTACGCTTTGTCTTTCTATGTCTCCCCACTTCGTAGTGGTGTCAGGTAAGAACCACTCTCTAAGTTGCGCCAGTACAGTCACTGTGTGGTAGTCTGCTATGTCTACTAGCCCTGAGCCTCCTGCTAATCTGTGTTTGATCACCCTGTGTTGTGCCACGCTTGTTTTTTTCCCGGCCCATATGTAGTGATGGAGAGCAGATTGGAGGGAGTTTATGTAATTTTTAGGGAGTGAGATAGGGAGGGTTCTGAAGAAGTAAAGGATTTGCAGGAGAACCATCATTTTGAAGGCCGCTAGGCGCCCGACCCAGGAGAATTCATATTTAGATAATTTGTTTAGGGATTGGATAACGGTTTGTTTAAGATTACTAAAATTTTCTGTGAGTAGATTTCTCGAGATAGCTTATGCCTTTATCTGCCCACTGGAATGGGAGCTCAGTGGCCAGAAGGTTCCTTGTAGTGCCGTCTAATCCTAAATCTAAAATATATGACTTAGTGGCGTTGGCTTTATAGTAGGATATTTTCCCAAATTGTTGGAGTAGGGAGTATACTTCTGTTAGGGATGAGTACGGGTTTGACAGCATTAGGATGATGTCATCCGCGAATAGACTTATCCTATGGTTGTAGTTCCCTATTTGGATTCCCATGATGATCTTAGATCTTCTTATTTTTTTCAGCTAGCGGTTCAATAGTTAGGTTAAAAATTATTGCTGACAGCGGGCATCCCATGCCATTTGTTATAATGAAGGGTTTGGAAAGCAGTTCCCCCACATATACTCTTGATGACGGGGTCGTATATAACGTTGAAATGGCTGAAAATATTGGTCCTTTAAAACCAAATTTAGTAAGAGTTTCTCTCATATAACCCCAGTGTACTCTATCGAATGCCTTCTCTGCGTCTAGTGACGACAGCAGAGAAGGCGTTCCACTGGACTCTGCTGCGTGAATGAGGTTCACCAGTCTCCTTGTGGCGTCAGATGATTGCCTACCTTGGACGAACCCTGTTTGATCCGTGTTTATCAGAGAGGGAAGGTGCTTTTAGATTCTGTTTGCTATTAATTTGGCGTAGAGTTTTAAATCTACGTTGAGTAGGGAAATGGGCCTAAAGTTTTGGGGGTTATCAGGGGGCTTACCTGGTTTGGGTAAAATAATAATAACAGCAGATAACATTTCAGAAGGTAGCGAGGAGGAAGAGGCAGCGTCATTGTATAAATTTAGCAGATATGGTGAGAGAATGTGTCCAAAATGTTTATAGTATTCTCCTGGTAGTCCATCAGGTCCTGGAGATTTGCCTACTGGTAGTTTTTTGATAGTGTTCTCTATTTCTAAAATGTTAAAAGGGATGTTCAGGTCTCTCAGTTGGTCCTCCCTGAGGGTGGGGGGTTTTATCTTTGATAGAAATTTTTGAATAGTATCTAGGGTTAGTTGAGGAGTGTCTGTGTCTTCTTTTAGATTGTATAGGGACTCGTAATATGCGCTAAAGGCATTCGCTATATCTAGGGGGTTAGTCAATTTTTCTTTGGGGTGGGGGTGGAAGATGTGTGGAATTGTGCTTTTGATTCTTTGCCCTTTTAAGCGGTTGGCCATTGCTTTCCCTGCTTTATTAGATGTGTTATAGAATGTGGCTTTCAGTCTACGGTAAGTTTTTTCATACGTGTCTAATAAGAGAGCCCTTAGTTCTTGTCTCAAAGCTAGGAGTTTAATTTGGTGATTATGGGATGGGTGATTTTTATTCAGAGTATCTACAGCATTGATTTCTGCTGTTAAACCGCTTAGACGCTGCGTCTTCCTCTTTTTTGCAACAGAACTCATTTGCAGCATTAACCCTCATACATAGGCTTTGTGAGCCAGCCAGAGAGTGGATGACAAAGGAACCCACCCCTCATTATTTGTGAAAAAGTCTTTTAGCTGCTCCTGAAGTTTAGTTTTGTTTTGGGGTTCTTGCATTGTGTTGGTGTTTGCTCTCCATAGTCTCGTTGGGGATATCGGTGTCGATAAGGTAATTGTAATGCTCACCAGAGCGTGGTCGGACCATGTAATTTGTCCTATGTCAGCTCTGGGGATCCTCTGTAGTAGCTACTTGTCCACCAGGAAATAATCAATTCGAGTGTAGGAGTTGTGTGGGATAGAGTGATAGGTGATGTCTTTCTCCGATGAATGCAAGCCCCTTCAAGCATCATAGAGATCATGGGTTGTGAGAAATTGTAGCATTAGTGATTTATACCTTGGAGTTGGATTGGTAGTGTCTAAAGTTTGATCCGGTATCAAATTAAAGTCTCCACAAAGAATCATGGAGCCTTGGCTGAGTTTACGAATTTTCTTCATTAATTTATTCAAGAACCTTAATTGGTGGGTGTTGGGAGCATACAGACAGGTTATAGTTAGTTTGGAGCCTTTTATGGAGCCAGTCACTATTGAGTACCTTCCATTTGGGTCAGAAATTTGTTCATGTATCTGAAAGTTGGTGTCTCTGTGGAACGCTATGAGCACTCCTCTCCTTTTTTTGACCCGATCTGAAGCCAGAAGGACTTGTGGGAAAAGTTTGTGTTAACATGGAGGGGTTGCTGACTCTAGAAAGTGCATCTCCTGGGCACAGAGTATGTCGCATCTCGCTTGTAGCGCGGTGCGCCATAGTGATGCCCTTTTTGCAGGATGATTGAGCCCTTTAGTATTCAGTGATAAAATCTTAAGGGTCATAGGGTATTAAGATGATTGTGTCGGGAGTGGTACTCACATTTGATGTGGAGTATGATTCTGGTCTTTTCTTGTAATTCTTTTGATGGGCCGCTTGGATCCTGAAGTCAGTTTGAAGTACGAGTTGGAAATTTCCAGGGGTTTGCTGGAACTCATGCATGGAAAAAACAAAACAAGGGTTAACTTCCACTGGCCGCTCTCCGGCCAGTGGAAGTAGGCTGTCAGTTTTTTAGGCCTGCAGTCCCCTTGCCTCTTCCTCGACATCTCCGGGTGATAGCTGGTGCGTTCTGGTGTGTGTTGAAGCCGATAGATTGGCGGGTCGGTGCTGTGTGAAGCTGTGCGTTGCTTATTCTCCCTCACGGCTCCGGAGATCCTCGCTCAAGCCGCCATCCGCTGCGTGCACTGGCCACGCCCCCATAAAGTGACAATTTTAAAAGGGACTGCACTTAAAGAGGAAGTAAACGCAGATGGGGTTTACTTCCTCTATATTCCCCTGTGAAGTAGAAACATAATGGGCTACTATGCATCGCATAGTAGCCCATTATGTGCCACTTACCTGCAAATGAAGCCTGCGACATCCAGCACTGTCCCCTCTGCTGGCGGCATCCATATTCAGCCCCTCTTCCTCCGGGGCCGCGACTCTGGCGCTTTGACTGGCCGGAGTCACGTGACGTCACTCCCGCACATGCGTGCAGGACCCGCCAGTCGCGGCACGATTGCAGTGGAGGAATGGCGTGGAGGCCGTTCCTTCACTGCACATATGCCAACATGATATTGGCACAGCTTCAACACTGCATATCTCCTGAACCGTACAGGTTTATGAGATATGCAGGGCACCTACAGGTAAGCCTTATCATAGGCTTACCTGTAGGTTAAAGTGGTTGTCACAAGTTGACAACCACTTTAAGTTGTTTGGGGTAGGGTTAGGGTTACAGATCATATATAATTAAGGGTAGGATTACAGGTAGGAAAAATTATAAAATTAATGTACTCACCTTTTAACAGACATTCTGTTGTACTGAAAAAACTTTTCCTCGTGGGCTCGGAGGTCATTGAAGACGAGCCAGAATTGACCCCTCTGTACTCTATTAGCAATTAAGGGATAAACCCAATATCTTCCCCCTCTCTTCCTCTTCCTTGGCCTCCTCTTCAAGCAATACTGCAGCAGTAATATTGGCTGCAGCAAGAAATATGGAACTAATAGCCATCTTAGTTAATGCCAAGCACACACAACAACAGGAATCAGGAAGTGCACCACAAAGCTGACATCCTGGAATATCAGTGCAGTGATATTTTACAAATGGCCCCTAAAAAACAGCAAAATGCAAAACGCAACACGCATTAAAAAAAAGCAACAAAAACACATCAAAAAGGCAGGATCAAAAACGCAAACTGCACACCAAAAACGCATCAAGCCTTAAAGTACGTAGTAAATTCTGAAGAGTGTCTGAAATAAGACCATGAGGTCCACGTGACCTTATACAGTAGGTCTCTGATTTGTCATTTTCCCAGGAGACCATCCTCTGCAAGTGCCATAAAGAATCCATCTCATAAGCCCAGTTAGCAGAGAGAGGGTACCCAGTTGACGCTATATATACAACGTAAATATTTGCCAGCACACCACAGATCTTCAATTATGTCTAAACATTTGTTTAAATAAAAACTGGACATAAATGAAGATCCATGGTATGCTGGCGAAAATTTACATTATGAAAGTAGGAATGAGGCACTGGTTCAGTCCAAACCATGTTTGAAACAAATATTGCTTATCCAGAGGTTTGACAAATGGCCAAACTAAATTGGTTTTTACTAGTGTTGAGCGAACCCGGACTGTAACGTTCATTTCAAAAATCGTTCGGGTTCGGTCCGGGGTTCTGCTATTTTACTCCACGTGTTGAGAAGCTGCAGGGCAGCCAATCAACAAGCGTTTCACTGGTTTGCCCTTAGAAGCCATCACAGCCATGCCTACTAATGGCATGGCTGTGATTGGCCGGTGCATCATGTGACCCAGCCTCTTTATAAGCTGGAGTCACAGTGCTGCAGTCACATGCTCCTTGGGTTAGTGTAGGGAGAGGTAGCTGACTGCGTGAGAGACAGATTTGAGCCATTTTAAGACCTGATCCTGCATCCTGAGATAGATTACTTTACTACTGCTGTCTGTGCTGTTGCTCTGAGGACAGATAGCAGAAATTAGACTTTACTTGCAATGTCAGGCCCAAGCGAGTTGTGATCATTTTTGGTTAAATCAAACCGG
>BLSH010263430.1:590503-607189 GCA_018402905.1 Glandirana rugosa
CCTCAATACAAAAAAAACCATGTTGGCTACCTCCTCCTACTCCTCTACCACCGCCACTTCCACCTACACTGCCACGGTCACGGCCTAGTCAACCTCTAGGCTCCTACTCCACATCCACCCCCCTTCCCGTTTTTTAACTTGATTTTAATTTATTTTCCCTATCCCCATTTATTTGTAGGGCACTTGCCCTAGTTTGAAGATGATTTTAGAACAGTTATATGGCTTCTACCGTTAATTAATACTTTTCAGACACAGTTTGAAGATGATCCACATTCACCTCCATTTTTGCTTTTTTTATGTTTTTATTTTTTAAAAAATATTTACAGTTATTTCCCTGTCCCCATTTTTTTGTAGGGCACTTGCCCTACCCTTACCCCCATTTTACTTCCTTTTGCAGCCCTCTAGGGCTTTCCAGGAATTTGTTACAGCCATTTTTGTGCATAAAAGTTTGGGTCCCCATTGATTTCAATGGGGTTCGTTGTCCGTGCGATCGTTCGGGTTCCGTCCGGACCCGGACCCGGACTTTGTCCCGAAGTTCGGACGGACCAGCAGAACCCGAACTTCCAGAGGTTCGCTCAACTCTAGTTTTTACCCATTTTAAACCTCCATCTGCTGCAGGAAGTGAAACATTAGGCAGCAGTATCATGTTATTGGCATCCTAACAACCAGTAAGTCATCCCAGTCCAACCATTCAGCTTTGAGGAATGTAAAAGTGAATGTAAAAAAGGGACCAAGATTGTGTAAAATAAAGGTGTGGGATCCCTCCAAAATTCCACACCAGGTCCTTAGGGTTTGGTAAGAATTATGAGTCCAAATGCCCTTGACATAGGGAGTATACCTTGCCCTGGGGGATACCCTTGGCAAAGCACTTTGTCCCCATGTTGATCAGGACAAGAGATGGCCAGGCTCAACTTGCAAGTATTGAGTTAATTTCAGAACTACAGTTTAAAAATGTGTTACTCAGCCAAAACCTTATCCTAGAATAAATTATTCTGGAGGTATTATCCAATAGTCATCACTTAGATACAGCCTCCAATAAATGTAGATGTCAGTGCTACTTTCCTCCCACAATCCAGCTCTGCTTGTACCCTTAGACATGTGGCCATGTCCAATCAGAGCAGCAATGCCCCCCCCCCGAAAGGTCACAACCAACTGGAGTAGCGTGTTTTTACAGACTGGCCATAACTAGAGTTGAGCGAACTTCTAGAAGTCCGGGTTCTGCTGGTTCAGCCGAACTTCGGGGCAAAGTCGGGGTTCGGGTCCGGACAGAACCGGAACTTTGTCCCGGACCCCGAACCCCATTGAAATCAATGGGGACCCGGACTTTTAGGCACAAAAATGGCTGTAAGAAAGCCCTGGAAAGTCCTAGAGGTCTGCAAAAGGAATGAAATGGGGGTAATGGTGGGACAAGTGCCCTACAAAGAAATGGGGACAGGGAAATAACTAAAAGCATTTTTTAAAAAATAAAAACATAAAAAAATCAAAAATGGAGGTAGATGTGGACCATCTTCAAACTGGGTCTGAAAAGTATTAATTAACGGTAGAAGCCATATAACTGTTCTAAAATCATCTTCAAACTATGTCAAAAAAGTATAAATAAGCCGGGAGATCCCATATCACTGTTCTGCAAACATCTGGAAACTGTGTGTGTCACTTTAAATGAAACCGGGAATAACTGAACATCTGTTCTGCAAACATCTGGAAAGTCTGTATGTCACTTTAAATGAAACCGGGAATAACTGAATATCTGTTCTGCAAACCTCTGAAAAGTCTGTGTGTCACTTTAACAGAAACCAGGAATAACTGAACATCTGTTCTGCAAACCTCTGGAAAGTCTGTGTGTCACTTTAACAGAAACCGGGAATAACTGAACATCTGTTCTGCAAACCTCTGGAAGCTGTGTGTGAAACTACAGCATAGAGAAGAACAGGTATATGGTTTCGCTCTGCTATATTTTCACACACATTTTGCAGATGTTTGCAGAACAGTGATATCATATCACTGTTCTGCAAACATCTGGAAAGTGTGTGTGAAACTACAGCATAGAGAAGAACAGGGATATGGTTTCGCTCTGCTATAGTTTCACACACACTTTCCAGATGTTTGCAGAACAGTGGTATGATACCTCTGTTCTGCAAACATCTGCAAAATGTGTGTGAAAATATAGCAGAGCAAAACCATATACCTGTTCTTCTCTATGCTGTAGTTTCTCACACAGCTTCCAGAGATTTGCAGAACAGATGTTAATTTATTCCCGGTTTCTGTTAAAGTGACACACAGACTTTCCAGATGTTTGCAGAACAGATGTTCACTTATTCCCGGTTTCATTTAATGTGACACACAGACTTTCCAGATGTTTGCAGAACAGATGTTCAGTTATTCCCGGTTTCTGTTAAAGTGACACACAGACTTTCCAGATGTTTGCAGAACAGATGTTCACTTATTCCCGGTTTCATTTAAAGTGACACACAGACTTTCCAGATGTTTGCAGAACAGATGTTCACTTATTCCCGGTTTCATTTAAAGTGACACACAGACTTTCCAGATGTTTGCAGAACATATGCTTAGTTATTCCCGGTTTCATTTAAAGTAACACACAGACTTTCCAGATGTTTGCAGAACAGTGGTTCAGTTATTCCCGGTTTCATTTAAAGTGACACACACATTTTCCAGATGTTTGCAGAACAGTGATATGGGTTCTCCCGGCTTATTTATACTTTTTGGACACAGTTTGAAGATGATTTTAGAAGAGTTATATGGCTTCTACCGTTAATTAATACTTTTCAGACCCAGTTTGAAGATGGTCCATATCCACCTCCATTTTTGCTTTTTTTAGGTTTTTATTTTTTTTAAATATTTAAAGTTATTTCCCTGTCCCCATTTCTTTGTAGGGCACTTGTCCCACCCTTACCCCCATTTTCCTTCCTTTTGCAGACCTCTAGGACCTTCCTGGACTTTTTTACAGCAATTTTCAGAACTTTTGTTAAAATTATCAGAACCCCGGACCCGAACCCGGACTTTTTTTGAAAAGTCCGGGTTCGGGTCCCGGACACCCCAAAGTTTGGTACGGACCCCAACTTTACAGTCCGGGTTTGCTCAACTCTAGCCATAACTAATCAAACTCTTTAGACTCTGCGCCTTAAGTTAAACAGTGTCACCTGCTTTCATGTGGAACCATCCTCCAGCACCATGACATGACATGGCCACTTCTAGCATCTCCACTTACCAGCTCCTATCAACTGTGCTATGTTCCCCTGAGAACCTGCTGCTGGCCTACATCTCTCATATTGTATATGCCTACCATCTCTTGTGGGGTATCCTGTACACTTTAGTTAAAGGGTCCACATTGGTGTGACTCCTTGTTGCCAGTAGGCCTTGAGTAAGCTCTTGAATGAACAATTTAACATTTTAGAACTATTTGGATTCCTAGCCATGTTCTGAGGTTTTACAGCCATCTAGAGATTCCAGCTTACACTTTAAATTGGCAAAATGATTTAACAAATATAGACACATTATCCTATATCCAAGGACATTTTAACTGTATGTTCCGGCTTAAAAACATGTTTTAGACAACCTTCTCTTCCTCTAACTCATCTTCTTCAAGAGCCTGCTGGTCTACTACCACCAGACCTCACCTTTCCCCTTCTCCTCCTGGCGACCCCCTCTCCATCTCTTCCCAATTTCTCCCCCGTCACTTACTCTCTTCCGCTACTTTATGTAATTACCTACTTACCTCCTACTTTGATGACACTTAATAACCTTTACTCACTTGTTGGACCAGCCCCACACTACATCCTGTTGACACTGTACAGACACATCTATCCTCCCATAGTGGAGTGCAGCCTGCGTGCACCCCAGTCAACATTGTTGCCAATTTGTTAACTTAGGGGTGCTAGCTCTAGATGTTCATGAGCACATTTAGTTTCACAACACTTGTAAACACATGCCCCAATTCATACCCCATATTGATACATCATTGATTTATTGCTGCATCTTAAACCTAGCACTGTTCAAGGTTACCATTTTGTGTTTCTACTATGGATGTGTTACTTAAAACCCTCTCCTTATTGTTTTGTGGGGCTTTTCCCCTTTATTTTCTCTCATTTCTTTTCTGCTATGTCATTTGGACATTGTTCCATCCCTTTTCAACACTTGCTTTAGAAATTAACGGTGGGTCGTGTTGTCTCCCCCCATCACAGTTTGCACCCATATGGGGTGTCAGGGGTAGAGTTGAGCGAACCCGGATTGTAAAGTTCGGGTCCATACCGAACTTTGGGGTGTCCGGGACCCGGACCCGAACCCGGACTTTTAAAAAAAAGTCCGGGTTCTGGTCCGGGGTTCTGGTATTTTATTACACATGTTGAATAGCTGCCAAGGGCAGCCAATCAACAAGTGTTTCACTGGTTTTCCCTGAGAAACAATCACAGCCATGCCTACTAATGGCATGGCTGTGATTGGCCAGTGCACCATGTGACCCAGCCTCTATATGGGGCTGGAGTCACTGTGCTGCATGTCATATGCTCTCAGGATAGTTTAGGGAGAGGATGCTGCTGGCTCTGTGAGGGACAGATTGCAGAACATCTCATCCTGCATTACTGAATGATTTGATTGTGGACTAGGGAGAGATACTAGTACTGCTGCTTTGAGGAACAGATTGCAGACCTCATCCTGCTGCACAGAACGATCTGACTGGACTAGGTAGAGTCTGTTGCTTTAAGGGAAAGATTATTCTTCTAAAATCATCTCCAACTTGTACAGGGAAAGGTTCCAGCTGTTGCTTTAAGGGAAAGATTATTGTTATAAAATCATCTGCAAGCTCCATTCACTAAGTGTATTCTAGCCGCATAGAGCCATATTAGTGTTATAAAATCATGTCCAAGTTCCATTCACTAAGTGTATTCTAGCCGCATAGAGCCATATTGGTGTTATAAAATCATGTCCAAGCTCCATTCACTAAGTGTATTGTAGCCGCATAGAGCCTTATTAGTGTTATAAAATCATGTCCAAGCTCCATTCACTAAGTGTATTGTAGCCGCATAGAGCCTTATTAGTGTTATAAAATCAATGATTTTATAACACTAATAATTAGAGTTGATCGAACCTCTGGAAGTTCGGGTTCTGCTGGTTCGGCCGAATTTTTGGGACAAAGTCCGGGTTCGGGTCCGGACAGGACCCGAACTTTGACCCGGTCCCCGAACCCCATTGAAGTCAATGGGGACCCGAACTTTTAGGCACAAAAATGGCTGTAACAAAGTCCTGGAAAGTCCTAGAGGTCTGCAAAAGGAAGGAAAATGGGGGTAAGAAATGGGGATAGGGAAATAACTTAAAATAATTTAAAAAAAAATCACATAAAAAAATCAAAAATGGAGGTGGATGTGGACCATCTTCAAACTGTGTGAGAAAAGTATAAATGAGCAGGAGAAGCCATAGCAGTGTTCTAAAATCATCTTCAAACTGTGTGTGAAAAGTATAAATTAGCCGGAAGAAGCCATATCACTGTTCTTAGAGTATTCTAAGAAAAAAAAACATTTTCCTTCCTTTTGCAGACCTCTTGGACTTGCCAGGACTTTGTTACAGCCATTTTTGTGCCTAAAAGTTTGGGTTCCCATTGATTTCAATGGGGTTCGGGGTCCGGGTCAAAGTTCGGGTCAAGTCCGGACCCGAACGCGGACTTTGTCCCGAAGTTCGGCCGAACCCGGACTTCCAGAGGTTCGATCAACTCTAGTCAGGGGATGCGGAGAAATGCCCTCCACCATATGTCTAGCACTTCTTATTCTTAGTGTTGTTCTTCTGTGATGGTTACTTGACTGTGGCTTAAGCTCCCTCTCAAGTGATCTCCCTTACCTTGTCCAAATGTATAACCATTAGGCTATGATGAACCACTGTCTCAAATTAATCAACTTGTCCTTAACTATCTTAATATATTGCTAACCATGATAATCCAGTGCTGAGTTTTCAACAAAGAAATAGTAGAAGAATTACACTAATTAAATGATTGTCTTTTAGCTCTTACTAAGTCATATAGTTAATTTTCTGTTTTCTTTCATCATTGAACATTCTGGTAACTCTACTGCATTAGAGGAAATTGTCATTACAGAGCACAAATATCTATCTTTCTATACAGAACATGGAAAGAATACAATATGGGGAAAAGCAGTAACGTGAGAGTCTCATTAGGAACACTTTCCAGAGCGTGGGCAGACTGTCAGAGAGCTCAATTAATATGTGAATGGGCATGAAACTTGATCCTTAATATAAAATGTCACTCCACATAATACTACTGTAATTAATTTTGGCAAACGCTGTATACAATCTGCTCTACCTGCTGCAATTCCAAAGTTCAATATATTTTAAGCTGAATAGGCCCCTTTCACACTTTTGCGACTTGTCCTGCGACTTGGGACTGCAAAGTCGCATGACAAGTCGTACCCCATGATTTTCAATGAGTACCATTCATATCTTTGCGACTTCAAGTCCCTGATTTACTTTGGTCCAGCTTTGATGTGACTTGAGGTCAATAGTCCTCAGGATTACACGGGCATTGCTTCAAGTCGCATCAAAATCACTGCAAAATTGCGGCAAAAATTGTGGCAAAATCACTGTAAAATCGCACGACCTTCAAGTCGCACAAGTGTGAAAGGGGCCGGCTCACATAGGTGCAATGCGGGAACCCTGCGAATCCACTGCGGGTTCCAGCATCGCACCCGATTTGCACGGCAGTTCACACTACCCTATGCGAACTGATGAGAGGTGTTAATACATTGTTAATGACATCCCCTTTTCAGCTCGCATATTGCAATGTGAACTGCAAACTCACACAGGAATCGGATTGCATGGGTATTAACACCCATGCAATCTGATTCCTGTGCAGACCAAAAAAAGGGTCCTGTGCGAGTTTGGTCCGAATGCAATGCGATATTAGCCATACTATCTGTATGGCTGAAATCGCATCGCATGGACATCGCATATGATTTGCACTGCAATGCAGTGCAAATCATATGCAACCTCGCAGAGCCCACGTATGTGGACGGGGGCTTAGGGCCGGTTCACACTGCAGTGATGCAGGAACCCTGCGAATCCACTGTGGGTTCCCGCATCGCATGTCTCCGGGCGGCAGTTCACACTGCCATATGCTAACTGCGGGGAGTGTCAATACAATGTTAATGACACCCCCAAATCAGTTCGCATATCGCACTGCAAACTGCAAACTCACACAGGAATCAGATCGCATGGTGTGAACCACCATGCAATCCGATTCTGACCCTGCGAAAAAAAAGGGTCCTGTGCGAGTTTTCTCCAATTGCGATGCAAATTCAGCCATACAATCTCTATGGCTGAATTTGCATCGCACAGAGATCGCATATGACTCACACTGCTGTGCGAATCATATGCAATCTCCATGTTCAGAGCAGTGTGAACCGGCCCTTAATGTAAAAAAAGGGATATTATACAGCTAAGGCCCTTGTCACACTTGTGCGACATGAAAGTCACGCAATTTCACTGCAATTTTTTATGCAATTTTTGCAACGATTTTGCTGCAATTTTGATGTGACTTAAAGCCTGTGTAATCCTGAGGTCTATGGACCTCAAGACGCATCAAAGTCGGATCAACGTAGTGCAGGGACTACTTTGAAGTTGCTGCGCCTTGAAGTCACACAGATATGAATGGTAATCATTGAAAATCATGGGGTACGATTTGTCATGCAACTTTGCAGTCTCAAGTCACAGGACAAGTCGCACAAGTTTGAAAGGGGCCTTAGCTTGTCACCAGAGTCAATGAATATTTTACAATTTTTAAAACCTTGACCATAACTAGAGAAATGTCGAGTAGTATAGACTTGCATGAAAAGTACATAAAGAAAACAACTTTGCCATAGCCATGTGATCTTGTACAGCATGACACATCTAAAGGATTCAGGAGATTTTTAACAGTCTCTTTCTAGTGCATGCTGTACAATTAGAAGCTCAGAAATGGTCATTTAACTGGTTCCGGAATGACTTGCATACATTTACTGCTGCAGAGTGGCACGTTCCCAGGAATCGCTATAAACAGCGGCTCGCTTGTGTGTGGCTAGCGGGCGGGAGTACACCACCGGTGGGGCGCTCTCGTACCTCCCGCACTCTCCAGCAGTATGGCCGCGGGTCAGGTGAACTCGATGTCTGCCAGCTATAAGCGATTGCCTGGCAGAGAAGAAAAACGGGGTACCGCCAATGTAAACACAGCGGTTCCCCGCTCTGTCAGGCGGCATGTAAGAGATCTACTGATCCCTGTCACTGAGATCAGTTAGATCTCTTATGCCCCTGGCAGCTCAGCCCCCTCACAGTTAGAACACGCCTAGGTAACACAGTTAACCCCTAGATTGCCCCCTGCAGGTTAACCCCTTCACTGCCAATGACATTTACACAGTAATCAGAGGATATTTAAATTTCTGATCGCTGTATAAATGTAATTGGTCCCAAAAAAAGTGTCAAAAATGTCCGACATGTCTGCTGCAATATCACAGTCCCAATAAAAATCACAGATCACCATCTTTACTAGTACAAAAAAAAATATATATGGTAAAAACGCCATAATTGAATTCTCATGGTTTGTAAAAGTGGCAACTTTTGTGCAAACCAATCAATAAACGCTGATCGCGATCTTTTTTTTTTTCTACCACAAATATGAGGAAGAATATATATCGGCCAAAACTGATGAGAAAATTATTATTTATTTTTTTTTTTTTGGATATGTATTATAGCAAAAAGTAAAAAATATTGTTTTTTTTTGTTTTTTTTAATTGTCACTTTTTTTTGTTAATAGCGGTGATCAGAAGTGACGCAGAGGGGATCAAATACCACCAAAAGAAAGCTCTATTTGTGGGGAATAAGAGCGTCCGTTTCATTTGGGTACAATGTCGCACGACCGCGCAATTGTCGCAACAGTGCCGAATCGCAAAAAGTGCTCTGGTCCTACAGTGGGAAATCCCTCCGGTCCTTGAGTGGTTAAGAGAGAATGCGTTGGGCAAACCTATTTATTGCAGACAAAAGTATCTGAACTTTGTGGCTCTAGCTAAGTGTGGCAGATGGTGTCAAATAATCAAAGTTATTGGATACAGGCAAAGGTGAAGGGTTGGGAGCCACTGTCCTTGGCCATCAAATGTAGACTGGCAACAAAGAGTCAAACTCACAAGTTGAGTTTATCCAGAAATCATACCCTAGACACCTTTCACACTGAGGCACTTTTCAGGCGCTTTTGTGTTAAAATTACTGTCCAAATCGTGCAGACTTCACCTCCGAAACATCTCCAAAATACGTCCCTTCCTAACCGTTCACACTACTAAGCCACTTATTCAATCCCTTGTTAACGCTCGCCTTGATTATTGTAACTCCCTCCTAATTGGCCTACCTCTTCGCAAGCTATCCCCTCTTCCGTCTATCATGAATGCTGCTGCCAGACTCATCCACCTTACCAACCGTTCGGTGTCTGCCACTCCTCTCTGTCAATCCCTCCACTGGCTTCCCATTTCCCAAAGAATAAAATTCAAAACCCTAACCATGACATACAAAGCCATTTACAATTCTGCCCCAAACTACATCACCAATCTTCTCTCCAAATATCCCCCAAACCGTCCTCTTCGCTCCTCCCAAGACCTTCTGCTCTCTAGCTCCCTTGTCTCCTCCTCCCATGCTTGCCTCCAGGACTTCTCCAGAGCCTCTCCCATCCTCTGGAACTCTCTACCCCAATCTGTCCACCTATCTCCTACTCTATCCGCTTTTAGGCAATCCCTGAAAACTCATCTCTTCAGGGAGGCCTCCAGTTAACAACAGAATCTTATTCTCCCCTCATCAGTTCATCCCTCACAGTCCCTACCTTTTGTTTCACCAGCCCCTCCCTCTTAGATTGTAAGCTCGCGGGGGGCGTGGCCAGGAACGGCATGTGAACAGACGTGTTTCACAGAGCTCCCGTGTATTACCTTTCATTGATCCTGTTCCCGGCCCAGCAGAGCTGATCCTTGGACACCGAAAGAACCCTAAAGGCATAGTGAAGCACTCGCCAGCTAAACATTGCGTGCAGACATGATGGTCACACGGAAAAGTAAGGAAGAAACACAGCGCGCAGAGATCCAACATGGCGCCGGCCCGGGCCTACAGCAACGCACGCCGCGTGTAAAGGACACAGTGAGTAAGACAACTAAATCTACCAAGCCGCTCACAGGGGACCCCCCCAAAGACATGCGCTTCCATGCACAGAGGCTTACAAACACCCAGGCCCAAGCGGACCCTGTTTAGGAGGAGGAGTGCTCCGGGGAGGACCGTGAGGCTCAGGGGGACACAGGGAAGGGACATCCTGTGGGAGACATGGAGAGCCAGCCAGCTGCTGAGACTGTCAGTGAGGATGAGGACGCTGCTCAGCCCTCTTTATCTGAGATCCTAATTCATAAATGCACTGCATCAGTTCATAACCTCCAGGAGCAGTTTGGAGGATTAAAGGAGGAAATGGGCCTGATTAGGCAGGATATACAGAAGATCAGGGAAAGAACAACAGCGGTTGAAAGCAGGATTAGCGATATTGAGGACAAGATACCGCCACTGACTAGAGACACTCAACGCAATTCAATTGTGGTCAAAGCTATTGAATCCCGCGCTGACGATCTCGAAAATCGGATGCGCCGCAATAATGTGGGGATTGTGGGTCTCCCGGAGAAGGTGGAGGGTAGGGACCCCACTGATTTTGTGGAAAGATGGCTGCCAGAGATATTCGGAAAGGAGGCCTTCACAGCGCTCTTTGCAGTGGAGCGTGCTCATAGAGTACCTACTAGGCCCCTACCACCGGGTCACCCTCCCCGCCCTCTACTGGCCCATTTATTACACTATAAGGACAGAGAGATAATACTGCGCCTGGCCCGGGAGAAACAACATATACAATTCAATGGAGCGCGGGTATCTTTTTACCCTGACTTCTCTTCGGAGGTACAAAAAAAAGGGAGCCCGTTTTACTGAGGTGAAAATACGGTTGCAGAGATTACAGGCCTCCTACGCCATGCTGTACCCAGCGCGACTTCGGATAACGGTCAGGGGCCAGGCACACTTCTTTGAGCATGCAGCAGAGGCCTCAGAGTGGTTGGATGCCAATGAACATGCCTTTCGCCTGGAGAGAAGACCGGCAGGGGATGAGGAAGGGCTGTGACCGAGGGTGACCGAGAACAAGACTAACGTATAACGCCGTTAAGGGATAAAGGAGTTATTTTGGAGCTTATGCCCTTTGGATGACTCTTACATTGAAGTGAGCCGGGAAACGTTGACCTATATAATCCCTGTCTTTGGCCGGGGATGTGAGGAGTGACTGTTAAAAATCTACACTTATCCGGATGGAGAAAGTAACAAATGACTTGCAGAATCCCAGTGGGGTGATGTTCTGCGGGACCCGTTGTCCCCCTGTTGACTGTTTGAATTACGCCTTAATTTTTTTTCTGTTTGTCAGGAGTTCTGACAGCTCACCAATCCAGATCGGCAGGGCCTCGGCGGAGGAGGTAGGGTTGCCCCCCTCGCCTCTAGCCCAGCCCAGGTACACATCTGGAGGGTTAGAGCTACAACTTGGATGCAAGCAGCTGCACATACTGATCAGCATACAGGAGATCTGCTTCATTAGAGATTTACTAATTGCAAACTTTGTTCTAGCATTGCCATTCAGGAGATACAATTTGCATAGGCCTTGGCAGGTGTATGACATGGTACTATGCCTGGCCACTGAAACGATTGGACGAGATCTATACAGATGACGACTGTTCCAGTGGTGTCGTGGAATGTCAGAGGACTGAATGATCCCCTAAAGAGAACTATGGTGTCCACTTCTATACGTAAATACCTGCCCGCCATTTGCTTATTACAAGAGACGCACCTGACTCCAGATACGGTGTCATGTCTGAACTTTAGGTGGGTGAGCAAGGCATATCATTCGGTCCACACATCATTTTCTAGGGGGGTGAGTGTGCTCATACACGCCTCCCTGGACTACCAGGAACTGGACTGTCAGATAGATGTGGAGGGTCGGTATGTTATTTTGCAGACTTATTGCCTTGAAATGTATCCTTGTCTGTGTCTATATACCTCCACCGTATGGGCATCAGGTGTTAAAAATGGTGGTGGAGTACCAGCTGAGCCACCCCGGGGTACCTATATTTGTAATAGGTGACTTTAACTGCTACCTCGACTCCCGGCTTGATAAACATCCGCCGGTGGTGGGAGGTAGGGGACCGAGGAGTACCCCTGTGAGAAAACTAGTGGAGGAGGTGGGGTGGGGTGACCCTTGGAGAGGCAAACACCCTGGTGAGAAACAATTCTCATGCTTCTCGAAGACTCACACCACACTGTCTCGTATAGATCTGTGCCTGTGTCCGAGGGAAGCTGAACGATATGTTAAGGACATTAAATATGCTATTAGGGGAATATGTGATCATTCACCGCTGATTGTAGACCTTGAAGTTGAACGCATTTTGGCTCCAATTATTCCCATCTCAGACAAGGGTGACTGCTGCTATGGCTGAATTCTGGAGGGTGCATGAAGCTCAGGAGGAGAGAGGGGTGGTATGGGAAACGTTTAAAGCCTATCTGAGGGGACTATTTATTAAAGAGATCACTGCAGTTAAAAAGGCCACTCATGCTCAGGAGGAGGGATTAGAGAGGCTAGTTCGGGAGACGGAGGCCAGATTTATAGATGATCCTACTGAAGGGCATAGAGAGGCATGGGTAGCCGCCCAGGAGGCGCTACAACACGTTGTGGGTTCCACTGCAGAAAGGAAACGCTTCTTTAGCAAATTGGCCTTCTATGAGGAGGGTGAGCATACCGGTCGCCTGCTAGCAAAAATTGCAAACTCTCAACAATCCTCTCCAAACATTGGGGCTATTAGGCTGCCTACAGGCAGGATTACAAATTCCCCTGATGAAATTATGGCAGTACTGGCCTCCTATTACTCAACTCTGTACAGTTCTCACCAGGACTACACAGCCGAATCCTTGGCCGCATATATAGGTGAGCTGGATCTGCCAAAACTCTCAGAAGCAGATAGGGTAAAACTGGACGCTCCCCTAACAGTTGAGGAGCTCCAAGAGGCGACCGGGGTGTTCCCTAACCTGAAGGCACCAGGAGCTGATGGTATACCGGTAGAGGTGTTTAAACAATATGCTGAATGTATTCTTCCCCAACTATTGCTGGTGTTTAAGGAGGCCAGGGACCTCGGCCGGTTACCGCCTTCCATGAATAAGGCCACTATCATACTCCTGTTGAAGCCGGGCAAGGATCCAGTAGACCCAGGATCCTACAGGCCTATATCTTTGCTCCAGACGGATGTAAAGATTCTGGCAAAGGTATTGGCCATTAGACTCGGGAGGGTGATATCCTCAGTAATTCACTCTGATCAGGCTGGGTTCATGCCACAAAAGTCTACAGCGATAAACCTGAGGCGTTTGTTCCTGAACGTTCAGTCGACAGCTGACAATATGGGGGACCGCGCTCTGCTGTCATTGGATGCCCATAAAGCGTTCGACAGCATTGAGTGGTCCTACCTATGGGCCATATTGA
This sequence comes from Glandirana rugosa, assembly GCA_018402905.1. Classification (NCBI taxonomy): domain Eukaryota; kingdom Metazoa; phylum Chordata; class Amphibia; order Anura; family Ranidae; genus Glandirana; species Glandirana rugosa. The sequence goes on from BLSH010263430.1 coordinate 604,065, forward strand.
GGAAATTTGGGATAGGAGAGGAATTCATTGACTGGGTTAAATTGCTGTACAGCTCCCCACAGGCGGCCATTAGGGGGGAGGGGAAAATGTCACCTTACTTCAAGCTTTCTAGAGGTACGAGACAGGGGTGCCCCTTGTCCCCTCTCCTCTTTGCGCTCGCCATAGAGCCATTGGCGGATCGCATCAGAGCCAATCATAGGATCCAGGGGTTTCGGTACGGGGCAATTCACGAAAAATGAATGCTCTATGCAGATGACACTTTGTTACTACTTGGGGATACAGGAATATCACTATCGGAGGCCATGGAGGAGGTGAAACGATTCAGCAGGTTCTCGGGACTGCTGATAAATTGGACCAAGTCGTCCCTTATGTTGTTGGATAGGAGATTAGACCCAGGCCAGAGCGATATCAGTGGGATACCAGTATCCTCGGAATTTAGATACTTAGGTATACAAATTACACCCAACCCATTGGACTTCATTGCCCGGAATCTGAAGCCCCTTTTAAATAAGTGTCGGGATAAGGTTCAAGTGTGGTCTAGACAAAAGCTATCCCCAGTAGGGAGGATAAACTTGATTAAAATGATCATAATGCCACAGATCTTATATGTGCTACACAATTCCCCCATGGTGATCCCACTGAAACACTTCCGGGTGATGAACTCCATATTTAGGACCCTTATTTGGCAAAACAGACCTGCTAGAGTGAGTCTGATCCAATTACAACATCCCAAGGAGGCGGGAGGAATGGCACTTCCCAATCCATGGGCCTATTACTTGGCCTCTCAGGCACAACACATAGCGAGACTCTTGAATGAGAGTGGGGATAGAGAATTGAATCTGGTAGACCCTATGACCAAACTAGTAGGTCATATGGAGCTGTGGCAGAGGGCCTGGAGGCCCTGCGCCTGGCTAAATCTAACAAGCTTTTCCCCACGTATAACCTAATGCAGAAAATCTGGAATAAACTACGCTCGATTCAACGGGTCGAGGGATTTACTAGATATAGCCCTATATGGGATAACAAGAGGTATCCCGAGTTAGAAAAACTGCAATACAAACAGAAGTGGCTGCAGTACGGGGTACTGCACTTGAGACAGATCTTTAAGGATGGGACATTACGTTCCTTTGAGGAGCTACAGAGGGAATTTGGACTACACCACAATATGAGATTTTTTTATTTTCAGCTCAGGCACGCCATTGGGTCACAGGGGACAGTGGAGCCATGGACGATGGGTCCATCCCCTGTCTTCAACTATATGTGGGAGACGGAGGTGTATAAAGGATTTATATCAGGATGTTACTCTATGATTTTAAATAGGCTTCTCCCTGCAGAACGTGGAAGGACATTACCTAGGTGGGAGAAAGACATTGGGACATTAGAGGAGGGACAGTGGGAAGAGGCCATGGAGGCGGTTACACGATGCTCCCTGAACGTAGCACAGATACTCTCCCAACTATACCTGCTCCTGAGAGTCCATTACACACCGGCCAGATTGGTGAGAATGAGGGTACGGGAGGATCCAACATGTACTAGGTGCCGTAGGGACCATGGAGATTTGATTCACTTAATGTGGAGGTGCCCCAAATTACACACTTACTGGAGGGAGGTAATAGGAAAGCTGAACAGTGCTTATCATATTGACTTAGCAGAGGACCCGAAAGCAGGTTTATTAGGCATCGTGGAGGTGGAATTTACGGAAGAGGCCCATAGAGCTGGGATGGAGAGAGCCCTTTTTCAGGCCAGAAAACGGATCTCGAAGCATTGGAAGTCAGAAAGTCCTCCCACGGTACAAGAGTGGATAGCTCAGGTGAACCACACTATTAGATTTGAAAAGGTGATTTATCAGCATAGAGGAAGCAACACTAAATTTGAGAAGATATGGTCGCCATGGCTGGCGGTGCCGGGCCTTGCGCCGGTAGAGCTCGTCATGGATAGACTATTTATGTGAAATGGGGCAGATCTCGGGCATAGGCTACTGGTAAAATGGAATGGAATAAGTCAAATATAAATGTATTCAGATGGAGACAGTGGAATGGTAATGTTCATGTTGAATGCTGTAATATGTGGATTTATGCTATGTATGCAAAGCTGCTCAATAAAGTTTGTTGTTTGGAGATAAAAAAAAAAAAGATTGTAAGCTCGCAGGAGAAGGGCCCCTCTAACCCTCTTGTTTTGAATTGTACTGTTCCTGTATTGTCTCTCTTTATATTGTAAAGTGCTGTGCAAACTGTTGGTGCTATATAAATCCTGTATAATAATAATAATAAAAAAAATTTAAAAAGTGCCTGAAAAGCTCACAAAAATGTATTTTCATTAGGATCAATGAATGTTTTCACATCGGGGCGGTGCGCTGGTGGGGAGGTGAAAAACTCCTGCAAGCAGCATCTTTGGAGCATGTTTGGAGAGCTAAAAAAAGCACCTCAAAAGCACCCCTCTACGTTGAAATGAATGGGAAGCACCTGAAAAGCACTTCAAAAGCACCTCAAAATGATTCTTGCAGCAGTTTTTTTGAGTCATGTGACCTTCAAAAAAGTGCACCGCTAACTCCTCAAAAGCGTCTGAAAAGCGCAGCAAAAGCTCTCAGTGTTTTATAAGCAGTTTTCAAGCGCCTCATTGTGAAAGGGGTCTAAGTGGTTAAACTTCAGCAAAGCAGGAATACTGGCTTACCAAGTTTATCAGGGCTAGCTAGTAGTGTTGAGCGAACCCGGACTGTAACGTTCGGGTCCGTACCGAACTTTCGGGTGTCCGTGGCACGGACCCGGACCCGGACATTTCAAAAATCGTTCGGGTTGGACTATTTGAACCATTCGGTCATAAGGACGAAACGACTTCAAATTGGTGAATCTGGGGAAAGTGTTACTCCGCGAACTTTTGACGAATATTTTGTGACTCTCGAAAACGACGCGAAAAGTCTGCGAAAACTCCTCAATCGCCACGTGAAAAAACTTCCAGTGTACTGAGTTTTTTTGACGACGTTCTTAGTAAAACTCCACGAAAACTTCACGAAAAGTCCACGAAGGGTAAGTAAAGTTGCATCTCCCCACGAAAACTCCACGAAAAAAATCGAGAGGTTTGTACGAGGTTTCTACGACGAACGTCCTCAAAAAGTGGAGGGGTGGTCG
>BLSH010263430.1:611040-631540 GCA_018402905.1 Glandirana rugosa
AATTTATTTTCCCTATCCCCATTTATTTGTAGGGCACTTGCCCTAGTTTGAAGATGATTTTAGAACAGTTATATGGCTTCTACCATTAATTAATACTTTTCAGACACAGTTTGAAGATGATCCACATTCACCTCCATTTTTGCTTTTTTTATGTTTTTATTTTTTTAAAAATATTTACAGTTATTTCCCTGTCCCCATTTTTTTGTAGGGCACTTGCCCTACCCTTACCCCCATTTTACTTCCTTTTGCAGCCCTCTAGGGCTTTCCAGGACTTTGTTACAGCCATTTTTGTGCATAAAAGTTCGGGTCCCCATTGATTTCAATGGGGTTCGTTGTCCGTGCGATCGTTCGGGTTCCGTCCGGACCCGGACCCGGACTTTGTCCCGAAGTTCGGACGGACCAGCAGAACCCGAACTTCCAGAGGTTCGCTCAACTCTACTAGCTAGCAACAGCAACATGGAATAATATACTTTAAGGCTAATTTCACACTGGGGCGGGGGGGCCATAGTGGTAAAGCTCCGCTAGTTTCAGCGGCGATTTTCTACTGTTATAGCGGGCTATGGCGCCGCTATGCAGGTGGGAGCGCAGCGCCTTTTAACCCCCCACCAAGGGTTAAAAGTGCCGGCGGGGGCGCGTCTTTCGAGGCGGTGTGCAGCTGCTTCGGAAGTGCTTGTCATTGATTTCAAAGGCAGGGGCCGTGGAGGAGCGGTGTAAACACCGCTCACTGCACCGCCCCAAAGATGCTGCTTGCAGGACTTTTTGTAACACTCTGCAAGGGACCACTCCAGTGTGAAAGCACTCGGGCTGGATTGGGGAGGATTTTTGAGGCGCTTTACAGGCATTATTTATAGCTAAAAAACGTCTGTAAAGCGCCTCAGTGTGAAAGTGGCCTAAGGTCACTTTCACACTGAGGCCGCTGAGCGTCAACGGTAAAACGCAGTTAGGTTAGCGGCACTTTACCACTGTTATAGCGGCACTATGGCACTGCTATTCGGGTGGCAGCAGTGCGCTTTTAACCCCCCCTGGAGGGGTTAAAAGCATCGCCGCTCGTCGCTTCCGCTTCAGAAGCGCTGCGCATTGTTTTCAATGACAGGGGCAGTGGAGGAGCGCCGTATACACCGCTCACCTTACCACCCCAAAGATGCTGCTTGCAGGACTTTTTGTAACGTCCCGCAAGTGCACCACCCCAGTGTGAAGGTACTCGGGCTTTCACATTGGGGGGGATTTTTAAGGCGCTTTACAGGCGTTATTTTTAGCTAAAACATGCCTGTAAAGTGTCTCAGCGTGAAAGCGGCCTAACTGGTAAGTGCACATAGTGTATACTTGTGCATTCATACATAAAAGCAGCAACTTTGTATTTTCTGGCATGATATTGGAAAACAGTGCTAGGTATGCAATGCTTCTCTTGCCCTGGCTCCTGATCTTCAAATGGAACAAACAGTATAGTACTTAATTGACAGAAGACATGGATTAAACTTCAGCCCAAGTGATTTTTTTTTTTTTTTTTTACGGACGCATGAAAGTGTCCAACTGTCGGTCAGGGTTTTAATTCTATATACCACTTAGGATGTGCCAAGTGTTTTTCACTATGCTTCAGCATTCAGTCTTTTAGGATATACTGTGCTGATAATTTGCCCTTGCTTTGCAACATCCTTGTTATGCCTTCAGGACTTTACTAGGCAAATTTGTTAACTCTCTTCTGTTGCTATTGCAATAATGTAAATGTTCATGCTTTTGCTTTGTTCAGTCCTGTTTTGCTTTATTTGCATTTGCCTTAAAGGGTAGCTCCTCTTTCGTGGGGGAAAACAGATAGCAAATGAAGAAAAAATATTATATCATATACAATTGCAACACAAGTTATATTGCAATTGAATGTTATTAAAAAATACCTTTCCTTTTCAATCTGCAGTGCTGTAAATTTCTGAAAATGCAATGCAATATGGCTGTTTGTGTGATTGGCTCACTGATTTTCCCAGAAGTCTACACTAAGATACAAGACAGATTTCAGGCATTCCCTGGAACAAAAATGTCATTTTTGGTGAGATACTCCCAATAGGAACATGCCTAAAGGGATGCAGGCCCAGCAGCTTTCCTCATTAGTGCCCTGCAGCTGATTGATAATTATGAAACCAGTCCCATCACTTAGCATAGGGGCACAGAGGAACAAACAGTGATTTCTTCAGAATAACAAAAGGTAGGAATCTGCAACAAAGTTTGTTAAAATCCCTACAATGTACATAGATCACCCAGAGGGTAATGTTTTTTTCTCAACAAAAGTGGCGTTACACTTTAATTTATAATCTGGGAAGAACCAATGATGGGCTATTTATCCACTTCAGCCCCGGAAGGATTTCCCCCTTTAGGACCAGAGCACTTTTTGCCATTCAGCACTGCGTTGCTTTAGCTGACAATTGTGCGGTCGTTCAACTTCGTACACAAACGAAATGTGCATCCTTTTTTTCCCCACAAATAGAGCTTTCTTTTGGTGGTATTTGATCACCTCTGCGTCATTTCTAATCGCCGCTATAAACAAAAAAAAAGCGACAATTTGGAAGAAAAAAACAATTTTTCTTACTTTTTGCTAAACTACAAATCCAAAAAAAAATATAAAAAAAACATTTTTTTTTCATCGGTTTTGGCCGATTTATATTCTTCCTCATATTTTTGGTAAAAAAAATCGCAATCAGAGTTTATTGATTGGTTTGCGCAAAAGTGGACTTAATATGTTCCCCTTGCTTATTCACATGGGGGGGGGGGGTGATACCTAGGGACCCCCTTAGTGCTAAAGGAGGCTTCCAGATTCAAATAAGCTTCCCACCTACAGAACCCCACAACAACTGGGCCAGGGTTGTGGGATGAGGCCCTTGTCTTTATCAACATGGAGATGATGTGCTTTGCCAGGGAAATCCCCCCTGGCAAATTATCCCCCCATATTAAAGACATGTGACCTGGTATGGTTCAGGAGGGGGAGGTACATGCTTGTCCCCCCCTTTTGTAATAAGTCAGACTGCATGTGTTTGTGATTGAATGTATGTTGTGGATTATTTGAGGGGAATACACACTTATTTTTTTTTGTAGAAATCCCCAATTAAATTCAATACCAGACCCGAAGGGCCTAGTGTGAATTAGGGGGCTCCATCTGAAGGGTCCGGTATAGAATTTGAGGAGAAGCCCATGTTATTTGAAGGGGGTGCATGATGTCCCTTTTAAACTTCATACCAGACTGAACGGGCTTGGTACAAATTGGGGGGAATCCCATGCGTTTTTTTTTTGTGGGGTCCCCTATTAACATCTATATCAGACCATCATCTAGGTTAAGGGTGTGGTATAGAAAAAGGGAATCCCCAGCTGCTCTGTTTACAAACAGATTGAAAATGTCATTCTATAAATTTTGCTTTGGGGTGGGGCTGCATACCCGAATAAGAATCTGGTATCGAATTTGGGGGGGGCCCTACGCGTTCTTTTCTAAAATGTTGGTATTTTTTTCCTTTATTTTTTTTTTCAATAGTTGGGTGGCAGAAATTGCAACTGCGAGTCATTTTAAATGTGATTTGACTAGTTTTTTTTTCTATAGAAATGTAATTTTAGCTGCAGCATGTTCTATACTTGCTACATATGTGCCACTTTACAGGCAGACTAAGGGGACCCCCCAGGCACTATAGTTAAAGCATTTATTTTTATTTTTTTTTTATTGTTGCACTTTAAGCATCATTAAAATCATTGATCCTGAAAAAAACGATTATTTTTAGAAAATGTTTTTGCATTGATACATGTTCCCCAGGGCAGTACCGAGACTTCCACACCTCTTTTATGGCCAATTAATTGCATATAAGCCTTCAAAATTGGCACTTTTGATTTTTCCTGTTCGGCTCCTATAGACGTCAATGGAGTTCGCTGTTCAGGTTAGAACTTTTCCACTGTTCGGGAGTTCTGCTGCGAACTGAACAGGGGGGTGTTCGGCCCATGTCTACTCCCAACTTTGTATGAACAGTTTGGGAATAGTCCCTTTTTGTTCCAACATGACTGCACATCAGTGCACAAAGCAAGGTCCATAAAGACATAGATGAGCGAGTTTGGGGGGGGAGGAACTTCACTGGCCCCAATTGAACACCTGTGGGATGAATTAGAGCAGAGACTGCCAGGCCTTGTGGACAGTAGGGATGGGCCCGATCTTCGAGTCAAACATAAGTTCAACTCGAACATCGGACATTCGCCAAATAGCGAAATGCCCCATAATGCACTGCGAAACTGCAGTGCATTCATGGCTGCTGATTGGCCAAAGCATGCACCTGACCTGCATGCTTTGGCTAATCACAGCACGCTCTGCTGTAAGAGCCATGATTGCGGACTTAGCCCCCTGAGACATGATTGGCCAAAGGCACCCTGCCTTTGGTCAATCATGACTCAGGGGGCTAAGTCCACGCCCCACCCTATATAAGGCTGTTTACACAGCGGCTGTATGTAGTGTGTTACATGGAGAAATAGAGAGAGATTAGGCAGGCAGTTTAAAGGATAGAGTGTGTAGTCAGTGTAGTATATGTACAGAGTGCAGGCAGTGTAAAATATACTGTATATTAGTGTAGTATATATTACAGTGCAAGCAGTGTAGAATATATATACAGTCAGTGCAGGCAGTGTATTAATATATATATATATATATATATATATATATATATATATATATATATATATATATATACAGCCTATTATATATATATATACAATTTTTACAATAATTGTTTACAGCAAGGCCCAATCCTGCGCTCAGCAAGAGTAACTGCGAGGGGCTACAGTGTTCAGGCACCACCAACACCCAAGGCCCAATTTTTCTGCACCTGTTTGACTGGGGCATTTAATTACAATATTCAAAATATTTTTTTACAGCAAGGCCCAACCCTGCACCCAACAAGAGTAACTGTGAGGGGTTACAGTGTTCAGGCACCACCAACACTCAAGGCCCAATTTTTCTGCACCTGTTTGACTGGGGCATGTAATTACAATTTTTAAAATAATGTTTAACAGCACGGCCCATTCCTGCACCCAACAAAGAGTAACTGTGAGGGGTTACAGTGTTCAGGCACCGCCAACACCCAAGACCCAATTTTTCTGCACCTGTTTGACTGGGGCAAGTAATTACAATTTTTAAAATAATTGTTTACAGCAAGACCCAACCCTGCGCCCAACAAGAGTAACTGTGAGCGGTTACAGTGTTCAGGCACCACCAACACTCAAGTCCCAATTTTTCTGCACCTGTTTGACTGGGGCATGTAATTACAATTTTTAAAATACTGTTTAACAGCAGGGCCCATTCCTGCACCCAACAAGAGTAACTGTGAGGGGTTACAGTGTTCAGGTACCACCAACACCCAAGGCCCAATTTTTCTGCACCTGTTTGACTGGGGCATTTAATTACAATTTTTAAAAAAATTTTAACAGCAGGGCCCATTCCTGCACCCAACAAGAGTAACTGTGAAGGGTTACAGTGTTCAGGCACCACCAACACTCAAGGCCCAATTCTTCTGCACCTGTTTGACTGGGGCATGTAATTACAATTTTTAAAATAATGTTTAACAGCACGGCCCATTCCTGCACCCAACAAAGAGTAACTGTGAGGGATTACAGTGTTCAGGCACCGCCAACACCCAAGACCCAATTTTTCTGAACCTGTTTGACCCTGGGCAAGTAATTACAATTTTCAAAATAATTGTTTACAGCAAGGTCCAACCCTGCACCCAACAAGAGTAACTGTGAGGGGTTACAGTGTTCAGGCACCACCAACACTCAAGTCCCAATTTTTCTGCACCTGTTTGACTGGGGCATGTAATTACAATTTTTAAAACAATGTTTAACAGCAGGGCCCATTCCTGCACCCAACAAGAGTAACTGTGAGGGGTTACAGTGTTCAGGCACCACCAACACCGAAGGCCCAATTTTTCTGCACCTGTTTGACTCGGGCATGTAATTACAATTTCTAAAATATTTTTTCACAGCAAGGCCCAATCCTGCACCCAACAAGAGTAACTGTGAGGGGTTACAGTGTTCAGGCAACACCAACACCCAAGGCCCAATTTTTCTGCACCTATTTGACTGGGGCATGTAATTACAATTTTATATAGTCCAGTCTCCGTAGTATATATAATACAGTTCAGGGTATATAGTGCAGTCTGTATAGTGTATATATATTGCAGTTTAAAGTATATAGTGCAGTCCGCATAGTATATATTGCAGTTTAGAGTATATAGTGCAGTCTGCATAGTATAATTATATATATATATATATATATATATATATATATATATATATCAGTTCAGAGTATATAGTGCAGTCATTGTAGTATAAATAATACACCAAAGAATATATAGTACAGTCAGTGCAGTATATATAACACAGTGTATTAAAGTGGTTAAGGGGAACCCTAAGGCAAAATTTAAAAGAAATGGTGTGGTGTTTCCCCCAAAATCCATGCCAGGCCCTTCAGGGCTGGTATGGATTTTAAGGGGAACCCTGTGCCAAAATTAAAAAAAAATGCTTGGGGATCCCCCCAAAATCCGTACCAGGCCCCAAGATCCATACCAGACCCTTATCCGAGCATGCAACCTGGCAGGTCAGGATAGGGGGGATGAGCAAGCACCCCTTCTCCTGGACCATACCAGGCCACATGCCCTCAACATGGGGAGGGTGCTTTGGGCCCCCCCAAAGCACCTTGTCCCCATGTTGATGGGGACAAGGGCCTCTTCCTGACAACCCTGGCCGGTGGTTGTTGGGGTCTGCGGATGGGGGGCTTATCAGAATCTGGAAGCCCCCTTTAACAAGGGGGCCCCCAGATCCCTCCCCCTCATGTGAATGATTATCGGGTACATAGTACCCCTACCCATTCACAAAAAAGCTGTGAAATGTTAAAAAAACAAGAGCTGTTTTTAAGTCCTTTATTAAAAAAATAGCTCTGTCCTCTCCCGATCCGTCTTCTCCCGATGCCGTCTCTCCCAGTGCCGGCTTCTCCCCGAGCCTTCTGGTTACCCGCGGAAAACAAACAAGACGCTCTTCTCCTGATGCTTTCTACCCGCGTTGTGACGTCCCCCACTTTCTGACAGCTCTTATGTAGCCATGGGGCGTGGCCATCCAATGATGTCACTGGAGAGCCCATCCCCTTGACGTCACAAGGCTACATAAGAGCTGTCAGACAGCGGGTGATGTGGCATCGGGAGAAGAGTATCTTTTTTGTTTTTAGCGGGTAACCGGCGGTGAAAAAGAAGACAGCAGCGGCGAGGAAGAAGACAGCGGCATGGGAGAAGACAGTGGCATGGGAGAAGATGGCTCGGGAAGAAGACGGCACCAGAAGAGACGACACCGGGTGAAGATGGATCAGGGAGAAGATGGAATGGGGAGAAGACAGGGCTTTTTTTATAATAAAGGACTTGTCAAAAACCGGCTCTTGTTTTTTTTTACATTTCACAGCTTTCTTGGTGAATGGGTAGGGGTCCAATGTACCCTATACCCATTCACATAAGGGGAAGCGGAATCTGGGGCCCCCTTGTAAAAGGGGGCTTCCAGATTCCGATAAGCCCCCCGCCCACAGACCCCGTCAATCACAGACCAGGGTTGTCGGAAAGAGGACCTTGTCCCATCAACATGGGGAAAAGGTGCTTTGGGCATCCACCCCCCCCATCTTGAGGGCATGTGGCCTGGTACAGTTCAGGTACAGCTCAGGTACAGCTCACTCGCCCCCCTATCCTGCCCGGCCAGGCTGCATGCTCGGATAAGGGTCTGGTATGGATTTTGGGGTGAAACCCACTTCAATTTAAAAAAAAAAATTTTTTGCGTGGAGTTCCTCTTAAAATCCATACCAGACCCGAAGGGCCTGGTATAGATTGGGGGGGCTACAATGTTGTTTTCCTTGATTTTTTTATCTATACTGCCGGGAGCCGCCAATACATTACAGCCGCAAGCAATTTTAAATGATTTTTTTTCACTGTTCTAAATATCACACAGATGCACCACTTTACAGGTAGACTAAGAGGACCGCCCAGGCATGATATTTAAAGGAATATTTCATTTTTATTTTTTTACTTTAATCATTATTGAAATCGCTGTTCCTGAAAAAGCTATAGTTTTGAAAACTTTTTTTTGCATTGATACATGTCCCCTAGGGAAGTACCCGGGTCCCCATACACTTTTTATGGCAATAACTTCCCTATAAGCCTTTAAAATCAGCAGTTTTTATTTTTCATGTTCGTGTCCCATTGACTTTAAGGTGGTTCGCACACATTTTTTGCCTGTTCCCGGTGTTCTGATGCGAACCGAACCGGGGGGGGGGGGTATTTAACCCATCCCTAGTGGACAGCCTTGCCAGAAGAGTTGAAGCTGTTATAGCTGCAAAGGGTGGGCCAACTCAATATTGAACCCTACGGACTGGGAGGGAGTGGAGGGTAAGAATCCCACTACCTTTGTAGAAGAACTGCTGTGTTCCCTGCTGCCTGCTACCCCATACTTCACTGTGGAAAGGGCCCACCACATCTCGCCACAGCCAGGGCCACACGGGGCCCCCTCGCACTTTCGTCCTGAGGCTTCTTAACTTTCACAACCAGTATGAGATACTGAGGGCTGCTAGGGCGACGGGTGAGCTCACCTACCAGAACAACCGCCTGGTGATGTTTCCCGACTATTCGTTGGAGACCCAGAAACTCAGATGGTCCTTCAATTCTATTAAAGCTGCTCTTCGCACCAGAGGGATCAAGTATAGTGTCCTCTTTCAGGCCAAGCTGCACCTGGTGGATGGAGTAACAGTCCAATTCTTCACTTCTCCAAAGGATGCTGTTTTGTCTTTTACCACTTTTGCTTACTCACCTTTGCTGTTATGCCTTCACTGCCTTTCGCTGCTGTTCATCCTCTGTTAACTATGGATACCTATTTGGTGCAGCTACACCATGCCTGTCTAACCCTTCCGGGGGTTTCAGTTCTGGAGAGATACTTCCTTCCTCTTATTTAATTGTTTTTGGTTACCCAATTTGTTTCATGCTGTCTCTCTGGGCTGTCTGCCTATGCCAGTAACTGTTCGCAAGTAACGTGTCCAGGTGATTACCCAAATCCCAAATACTGATACTGTTCCAGCATCTACTGTTAGGGATTTTATGTGTTACCTATTATTGCAGCTGAAGGACCCCAGGGATGTAGACTGAGATGGGTCAGTTGGCTCCACGTCTCCCAGTTCTTTGTTGCCCTTGGGCAGGTTATTGGGGATTTAAGTGGTCTCATATTATGTGGGTCCTGAATGGTCCCTGGAGAGGCTGGAAGGTGAGGTTCAACTGAAGGAGGCTGCTTATGTGGTTAGCCCTGATCAGAGCACTTATGGGGCCTGGCAATATGCATTGAAAGATTTCTCTACTAAGGGTGGAAATGATCCGGAAGTCCCTTCTCAACACTGCATAGTGGGTTGTCGAGTATGGTAATCCATACGGCAGGCTGCTGGCATAGTTAGCGAAGGGTCAGCTTGCTTCTACACATATTAGTAGTATTAGAGACTCTGCAGGGGGTTCACTGAGTTCACCCGGTGATATCAATGACAAATTCCTACAGCATTATCAGTATCTATACTCATTCCATGTAGATTATACCTCCCTGCAGCTGTCCTCTTACCTTGACTCAGAGGCTTGCTCCTGTCTTGACATTACTTTGGAGGAGGTTCAGCTGGCATGGCCCAACTCCAATTTGGTAAGACTCTGGGAGTAGATGGACTCCCCCCTGGGTTTTATTTGCAACATCATGACCTGCTTGCCTCTAGACTTACCTCCCTGTTTGAACAGTTTCTCTTATTGGGCTCCCTTCCTGACTCTATGGCTGAGGCATTGGTGGTATTGGTGCTCAAACCAGGGAAAGACACCAAAGAGTGCTTCTCATACAAGCCAATATCTTTACTTAATGTGGATGCCAAGATTGTGGCAAAAATATTGGCCAATTGCCTGTCTATGGTCCTTGAGGAAATTGTTCATGTTGATCAAACAGAGTTCATGCCTGGGAAGGGCACCAACATCAACCTTCAATGCTTCTTCCTGAATCTTTCAATTAACCATGCTAATAGCGGATGGAGAGTCATTGCCTTGATGCCGAGAAGGCATTTGACTCGGTAGAGTGGATGTTCTTCTGGGAGTTGATGCATAAATTCGGCTTTGGCCCCAAATTTCTTCAGTGGGTGGGAATTCTGTATCATGCACCCAGAGCCCCTGTTTGGACTAATGATCAATTGTTGGCATCCTTTCTCCTGCAGAGAGGTGACCGCCAGGTGCCCCCTATCCCCTTTGCTCTAGCCTTGGAGCCGTTGGCTATACTCATTCGGGGGTCTCCTTTAGTTAAAGGAATGCGGGTGGGCTCATTGGAGGAGAAAATTTCTCTCTATGTCGATGATGCCCCCCTGAATCTCCATGATGCTTCCTCATCCCGAAGGGCTGCCCTTTACCACTTCAATGAGTTTGGACAATTTTCAGGCATATGCATCAACTGATCCAAGTCAACAATATTCCCCTTAGACTCAAAGGCTCGGGCAGACGCAGCGGATACCCCCTTAGTCTGGGTTGATCAGTTTCAGTATTTAGGTATCCAGGTCACGCGGGATCTGATGAGTTTTCTCAAAGCTCAATTTAGCCCCCGCTTTTATCTCAACTCCGTTCCAAATGTGCTTCCTTGGCCTATCTACCATTAAACCTCATAGGATGTATAAACCTCATAAAAAGGAACTTCCTCCCTAAATTTCTATATAGCTTCCAAAACTGCCCTACCTGGATACCCAACTCCTTTTTCAGAGAAGTTGATTGTGTGTTGGGACCTTTATTTGGGGGGCACTCTTCCTAGATTAGTGAGGTCAACACTCCCTGTGCGGTGTAAGGGTCTGGCATTGCCGGACTACAGAACACATTATTGGGCAACCACTCTGGTAACCATCCGTTGGTGGTTAATGCTCTCTCAGGCCAATGCTGTGGTATGTCTGGAGGCTGCTAACCTGGGTTCACTTAGTGTCTATAGAGGCCCGTGAGCATACTCTGACCTCCTGCACCCCACTAGGAAGACACTTAGGGTCTGGGCTGTATCTAGGTGTAGGTTCCTTCAACCCAATGGATAGTCCCCTTTTTGCCCACTTTGGGGTAATCCCAACCTCCCATATTTTCGCTCCATACCTGACCCTCAACTTTGGGCTAAATACAGGATTAAAACCTTGTAGGATGTGTACTCAGCGGGAGGTTTATTTTCTTTTTCTGACCTTATGGCCAAATTTGAACTCCCGACATGGATGTTCTTCCATTACTTTCAATTACAACATGCAAAACAGGTTCAGTTTCCTGCCCCCCTCTAAATTTTACTATGGACCCTATTGAGGAACTCGGAAGAATTGATGTTTAAACCATTGTTTGCTCTGTACCTGGCTTTACTTAGTGTCAACTCTCCTAAGATGGAATAAATAAAGAGGTCAAAAATGGGACTTTAAATGAAGCAATGGTCACAATGGCCATCAGCTTCCATCCCGGGTTGGAGGATATACAAAAAAAGGGGGGTTTTTGGGACTTTAATAGAGACACACAGGTTATAAAAGCATGCGTTTTTATTGAGGCAACTTTCATCAAGGTAGTACCGTAGACAATCCATACATCTCTAAATACATATATTTGGGCACATTGCCTCTACTATATATATGTTGGGCACATTACCTCTACTAAAAAATGTAACATATGAACTAGAAACAATACATACAGGTATTCACAAATGATGAAAATTGGCTCCATAAAATACAATCTCTACAGCATAAGACAACTTGAATAATATAATTAATACAGCATAATATTGGCTCTACACGTTTCGTGAAGTTATGATCCACTCATCAGGAGCATGCACGTATAGGCAACTGTAATTAATAAAAAAATATGTAAATATATTTTGCAAAAAAAAAACAAAAAACATAGGAATGTGTATGTAGTTTACAATATTTGCTGCATGGAGTGGTGCCAGTGACGATCCGGACACACCCCACTAGGGGGTATCCCCTGGAGGCAGCTGAGATGGGGGGATTTTTGGCACATGAACCCCACAAAGGACCACATCCAAGGACCAGAAGGCATGATAGAAGGACATGTATGGTGACCAGGGAAGCTGACCCATGTGGGAGGCTTCTGTGGAAATAAGTGATATGATGAATAAAAATTGCCCTATAGCAATAGGACAGAAAGGAATGAGGGGAAGGGAAAACCAAGGCAGGACACCACGTGAACCAAGGGGAAAGAAAACCAAGATAGTGACCAGATAACATGATAACAAAGTGACAGAGGAGAAACCCTGTACCTGTAGAGTGCCCAGTGACTCAATGGGGATGGTGTGCAGAGAGGTATGATGATGTGCAGCTGAAACATGAGGTGAGTGGGAGGTGGAACTTTATAGGGCACAGCCGCCACACCCACATCAGCGTCATGCAGGCATAGGCTGCCGGGAGAGGCGGTGCCAAAGGATTGGGCGATGGATCGCCCAATATCGGCACCGACCATCTGCATTCCCACGCTGCCACCCGGCACACCAAGGAGGCAGCGCTCCAAAGGGAACACATAGCCTGTAGTGTGTAAAGCATGGCGCCAACGCCCCAAGCAAGGCCGTCCACATCCCCCCAGGGGTGGGGGGGAGGGGAGGAGAGGAGAGCCTGCAAAAGGGCATCGCAGCTCCCAGGGGGGTTGGTAGCCAAATAGGCCTCCGAGGCCAGATCAGATGACCCAACAACTGCAGCAAATGGGCAAACAACAGAGACCCAGTAGCAGATCCAAAAAGGTCTGATTGTGTCATTGAAAACAATAAAAAAAAAATTTAGTTTAAAAAAAAATATATATATGTGAAAAAGTTATGTTGCTGAAAAATCAAAAAATAAAATTTGGTAACGAATAAAAAATTTAATAAAAAAATATAAAAATTAAAGATAATGAAATGAAAGGAAGATAAAACCGGGTTCTAACCCGTGTGCCTCCATCCCCCGTTTGTGTGATAAATAATCAATAAAAACGCATGCTTTTATAACCCGTGTGTCTCATTTACAGTCCCAAAAAACCCCCTCCCTTTTTTTGTATATCTCCTAAGATGGAGCAGGTATGGGACTTGTGGAAGACTGACTTGCTGGATTTAAACAGGGAGGATTGCTTTGAGGACAGCGTTAGACTAATGATCTCTTCCCAAACAAATTCCTGCATAAGGTTTACTATACCCCCCAGAGACTACATAGCATATATCCCAAGGGATCCTAAGCTTGCACTAGATGCAGTGATGATATAGACACATACTGTATTTTCACATGTTCTGGAGCAGTCCACTGGTGGCCTGGTTCTGGATAGAAGTGATTGAAATTATTAATTCCCACCTCCAGCTGTCTCTCCCAGTCTCTCCAGAATTGGTTTACTATGAATCCAGGATGATGAATGATGAACAGAGGCCTAGATGCACCAAATTGTTAGTCTCCTATTTGTTCTATTAGGCTAAAAGGGAAATTATTCTCAAGTGGAATGCTAGTCCCCCTCCCTCTGTAGGTTTGTGGGAAAAGTCTATAAATGCTGCTCTTCCACTACATAAGTTGCCATATGTATGTAAGAATTGCCCCAGGAAGTTTGAAAGGGTATGTCAGCCTTGGGCAGCTTAGCTGATGGGGGCACCCCCCCCCCCCAGCTTAGGTTAAGCTGAATATCTGTTGAAGGATACCATGCAGACCTTTTTTTAAGTGCCTTAGAAACATTATGGGTTGAGTGGGTTGAGGTTATCTGAGCTGACAGGCTGATGAAGGAGGCGTGGCTTGCCTCCAAAACACGTCCTATTAGCTATACTGCTCCTTGGGCTGACAGGTTGTTCATAAAGCTTGGCGTCCTCTGACAGGAACATCCAAGCTCCAGCTTCGCTACTCCAGCGGTCCCCTGTTTTATCGGCTTTGGCTTCCCCTGGACTATACCTGAGACAACACACCTTGCATCTCATTGCCTGTTACCCGAAACCACACCTTTGTGTGTTTATATTTTAACAATAAATCATGTTACACCAGCGGCTGCTTGGTGCCTCTCTTTCTCTCCCTTCTGTTTCAGCATTTGGGTACCCAGTCCTAAAGGGGGAAGGTAGACTCGCATTAGCCCTGTATATTAGCCATTGACTGAAAACATCACATTATTCCTAACCTCCGGGAACATATCATGCTATTTTAGCTGATTACTTTGTGATAATTGTCCCTTTGGTAATTCATGCATAGACAAGGGTAGCATAAACAAGGGTGGCGCTGATCATTTTTTTTGTTATTTTTTTGTTTTGTAGGTTTTTAAAAGAACTGATCCTATTTTCCTTCTGTATTATGGCGACAGCTCCGAATGATGGAAACGTTTACTGAATCAGCAGAAACAGCACACATTGCTGAGGTATTAAGGTCAAGTAGAGTCAATAAATTGAGTGGGGGCAATTGGAGGAGTAAAACCTGCCTGTGTGTGGCATGAGACAGCTAGCACATATGGTTACATGATAGTGTTTCCATCCTATCCATCATGGAATATAGTTCTGAGACCTTTTTTCCCCATAAATTTCCCGTATAATGAAATGCTTAAGGAGACTATTGTGAAAAAGAACTGCTAGATAGAATAAGACATCATTGACAGTTGACCTTGTTAATGTTAATGCCTAATCTTATGATGGTGATGAGTGCTGGTTGGGGATAAAGGTTTGGCCAAAAGCAAAGTGTGCAGCAACCATACAAAAGTGCCTACACACTTTGCTTTAGGCCAAACCTTTATCCCCAACCAGCACTCATCGCCATCATAACTTTAGGCATTAACATTAGTCTCTCAGTTAGAGTACAGTGGATTCCTGGAGAATTATATAGAGGCTTCCAAAGATGAGCAATGAGACCAGAGTAAAATCTAGTCCATGTCTTTAGAGGATGGAGTTGAAATTAGAAAACCCACTCAGAGATTGAACTAATAGGGTCTTAAGCCTCGTACACATGCGCTGATTATCGTACCTCCGCATGTCCAACTATTATCCAAATCGGCCGTCGGGGCTCTTGTTTAGCGTACTGACGGTAGTCAAATAATCGTCCAACAAAGCCAAACGTAGTGACGTGTTACGAGCGTATAAAGAGGAAGTTCAGGTGAATGTGATTTGTGAATTAGGAACGCAGGTTTACACGACCGAATACTTCCTGGATTCCGAGGATGCGTATTTGCACTTTCAACGCCTTGTTGGCCAACAAAAGTTTTCTAGTCTTGTCAGCCAACTTCTATTGGACGACAATTGGAAATTGGCTGTTGAATCGTGTGTGCCAACCGTTGGATTATCGGCCAAGAGGCTGTTGGACGACCGTTGTTGGCCAACAATCGGATCGTGTGTACGGGCCTTTGGGTCATTCTGTTCTATGAAATCTTGTGTTTGAAAATGTAAAATTGAAAGTGATTAACAGTTCATTTTGGGATATGCATGAGTGCAACTTAGTAGTGTATATGAAACATGAATAAAGTATGAAAAGCATTATATGACCCATACTGGTACACATGATGGCATGATCATGTATAATAATCTAACATCCTGTAAGAATGGAATTGTGATGACTTTACTGTATTTTTTTCCAGCAACACCCACTTTTATACTAACAAAAACAGCCTGACACTGAAAGATGAAAATGTTCCATAATATAAGAAAAAAAATGTAATTACTAGTTTCTTTTATGTTTTAAAAAAACATCTTCTTTTTTGTGTACTAAACCAGTGTTAAGAAATGCAATCAAATATGAGTGACGGTTGTATCCATACTAATGTTTGTACAGGGACTATCTGTCAGCGTGTAACAAGAATAGAGCATTTTATTTAAAATGCCAAGGCAAATATTTCCACTACATGTTCAGAATTGAAAACTGCAGAAATTGTGATTTCTTATTTTAATTCCACATCAATCAAGTCTCACAATTATAATTTTGATTGACTTAATGTAATGGCAGTATAATAGACATATTACTGCCAAATTTGGAAAGGTGATTAATACATTAGATGTGTTCATTTAGATACAACATCAGTTACACCTTTTGTTTTCCAGCATAAAGCCTGCTGTTTAGGTTTGCTTGTTGAGTTATTGAACCCCAGTGATACAACAGATATTTGCTTGTTCACTTTACTGTGATTTACCAAGATTGAATGTTATATGCACATGACATTGTGTGAATAGCTGTTTTAGAACTTTGTGTATGCAATTCATAATAACTGAACATCCTGCAGTTGTAAACCAATAGGCCAATAGGGGGTACAGGTATCTTATCTGTACTGGGCCTGGGTCCCAATTTGTATGCAGACTGACATAACATATTATTATTATTCAGGATTTATATAGCACCAACAGTTTGCTCAGCATTTTATAACTTGAGGGTAGACAGTACAACTACAATACACTTCAATACAGTAGGAATCAGAGAGCTCTGCTCATTAGAGCTTACAATCTAAGAGGGAGGGTCAAGAGATACAAGAGGTAATAACTGTGGGGGATGTGCTGATGGAGAAAATAAATGTACAGTTTTTAGGTGGAGCCAGATAGGCTTCTCTGAAGAGATGAGTTTTCAGGGATCATCTGAAAGTGGACAAAGTAGGAGATAGTCGGGCAGATTGAGGTGGAGCATTCCAGAGGATGGGAGAGGCTCGGGTCCTCGAAGTCCTAGAGGCAAGCATGGGATGAGGTGACAAGGGAGATATAGAGCAGGAGGTCTTGGGAGGAGCGAAGAGAACAATTTAGTTGGTATTTTGAGACCAGGTTAGTGATGTAGCTGGGGGCCTGGTTGTGGATGGCTTTGTAAGCTATTGTTAGTATTAGCAGCATTCGTGATGGACTGAAGGGGGATAGCCTATTTAAAGATAGGCCAATAAGGAGGGAGTTGTAGTAGTCGAGGTGAGAAATGACCAGCTTTGTGGTGTCATTGGTTAGGAAGGGGAGTATCTTGGAGATGTTGCGGAGTTGAGGCAGCAAGCTTTGGAAAGCGATTGGATGTGGAGCCAAAAGGATAGTCCAGGATTACACCTAGGACCTTGGCAAAGGGGGACAGGTTGATAGTTGAGCCATTGATTTTGAAAGAAAAATGTGGGGGAGGAAATATCATGAGCTCGGTTTTGGATAGGTTGAGTTTGAGGAAGTGATGTGACATCCAGGCTGATATGTCTGTTAGTAAGTTGGTGATGCATAAGGAGTCAGATGGAGTGAGCTGGGGGGTGGAGAGATAGATTTGGGTTTTGTCAGAGTAGAGATGATATTGAAAACCATAGGAGGCAATAATCTGATCCAGGGAGGAGGTGTAGATTGAGAAAAGGAGAAGTCAAAGAACAGAATCCCGAGGAAGAGGAGAGGAGGAAGTAGAGTTGTAAGTGACACTGAAGGTGCGGTGGGATAGGTAGGATGAGAACCAGCAAAGAATACAGTCACGGAGACCAAAGGAGTGGAGTTTTTTGAGGTGGGGATAGTTCACTGTGTCAAAGGCAGAAGAGAGGTCCAGGAAAAGTGAATGTATATGAATGATCCATCAGGAGATGTGCATATGAAGGATCTAGTCAGAGGGAGAAAAGTGGGATGCTGCTCACATACACTATCCACACTGTGCACCCACACAGACACCCAAGCAATGGGGGTTCTCTCTAGAGGGAAACAAAAAGAAGCTAGCCATTTTACATTGGAGTTTGGGGATCAGATGTTTATCATTCACTTTATTACTTCAGACTCATTACTTACTGACCAGCAGCTAAAGGCATAATATTACAGAACACAGCAGGCAGTACACAGTGCTGTATCTTACATAGACTTAACCCCTTCACTGCATTCACCATGAAGGACATTGTACTCCTGACCCCTGTACCATGCAGTCTATGTTGTACGTTGTACTCCTGACCCCTGCACTGTGTTTTATATGTTGTATATTATATTCCTAATACCTGCATTTTCACTATGTTGCACAAGGCCCTGTATTGTATATGCTATATTATAAATTATACTCCTGACCCCTGACTACATTCATTATTGTGTATACTGTGGGAGATTTACTAAGACTGGAGTGTGCAGGGGGCGCATGCGCGAAGCCGTCCATGCTGGTCGCATAGGATCGGAGCTCCGCACCCGGGGAAGGCGCCGCGGCTGATACGAAAGCTCCCGGGCAACATTACACAACCGCCTGTATAGCTCAACACCCCGTGCCATCCGCGCACCTAACGGGATGGTCCTCGGTGGCCCCCGCGGCATGGTCAAGGCGAAAACCATACGCGAGGCCCTGGCTCAGGCCTCCTCCAAGATGGCGGCGGACACCGCGAGGCGAGCGGGCAGCTCTTCCCAAAAATCTCCCCGGAGACTGCAGGCTGCACACAGAGATGAAGGCGAATCTGAAGGTGAGACCATGTCTACCCCCACACTCTCACAAGACTCCCAAACTGCTTTAATGGCGCAATTCGAGCGGATGCTCCACAGGGCCCTTAAACAGACCTCTGAGCAAATAACTGACCACCTTACAAAGGAAATCAGGGAATTAAGCCACCGCACAGAGGAGCTGGAACAGAGGGTGGAGGATATTGAAGCTAGCATGAATAACCAGTCTGAAGAGGTTGCAATCTTGAAAGAGGAGAATCTCTCCCTTCAACTACAGCTAGAGGACTTTGAGAACCGGGCCAGACGTTCCAACGTCCGTATCAGGGGGATCCCCGAGTCTGTCCTGGACTTACAGTCCACTGTCACAGCCCTGTTCCAGGAACTCATGCCCTCCATTCCCATAGAGCGCCTGGAAATGGACCGGGTCCACAGGACCCTAGCCCCCAAGAAGGACGAGGGACCCCCACGCGACATAGTCGCAAAATTGCACTATTACAAAACAAGGGAACAACTTCTCCAGGCAGCCAGACAGAAGGGCTCCCTCCACTTCCAGGGCTATGCATACCAGCTCTTCGCTGACATATCTCAAGCCACCATAGTGAAGAGGAGAGCATTGAAGCCACAGCTGCAGGTGCTGCAGGAACACCACATCACTTACACCTGGGGTTTCCCATTCTCCATACGATTTACGTACAAGGGACGTAAACATACATGCAAGTCCCAGGCTGACCTATGCTCTCTCCTTCAGGATCTCCAACTTGCTCCTCCAGACTCAAGCCAGAAAGCACAACGCAACAGACGACGCTCTCCCTCCAGATCCCCCCGCAAGGCCTACCCATCTACCTCTACAGAAGAAGATCGTAACCTGCACAAAAGAGGCAGATTTACCCCTATCGCGTCCGAGCAACCAGATTCCATGGACTGAGGTACTCTCCTACTGTCTCTTAATGCATCGATTACTCCTTGATTCACTTATCTTACTTGCTGACAGTCCACTCCTTTAGCGCCAACTGTCAGTTCCCCTGGATTCAAAACCACTTTCCCCCCACAAGGCTCCAGGACTGTCTTTAAGTGTATCCCCCTGAGTTACATCGTGACATGCCAGGACTCCAGGAACTGGATCTACCCCTTCCACATAGACAATGGGAACAGGGGCTATTTGATACCTTAATCCCGAAAGCTCCCCCTGAAAGTGACAGTTTATCTGTCTCATCCCAATTCGTCCCGTGGACTGGCAGCCCGTCACTTGGTCCCGCTTCCCTAACCTACTACTTGAAAATGTTTGGTTTTGCTCAGTTAGAATCAACCCTCACATTGTTTATGGTTATGCAAACTGTTGCTTTTTCTTTTTTTATCCTCCTTTCTCTCCATATTTTTGCTACTGTTTATAGTTCATGCTTGATGAGAGTAACTGTATTAACATTTGACTCCACAACCATCCCACTTGACCAATTTAACCTCTAGTTTATGAGCTATTGAAAACATGGCCGAGTATACTCACACACTATATTTCACTCAAAACCCTAAACTTGAGTTATCTTCTTCTCTATCTAGGATTACTCCATGATGAGTGACACTACTCTCAATCACATACTATTCCCCGTAACTCGCACCACATACTCCCCTAATCATCGTACCCACTAGGGTCATGGTTGCCCCCACAATACTAACCCTACCCACATAGCCGCGGACATTCCCCGGTCCCCAACGCCACCCCCGTTGTTACTTGGTGGGCTCAGGTTTGACCCCCCCAATTAACCACGTTAGTCCTCAGGGATCTCTTAGTCCCTCAGGCCGTATAGGTACTACCTTTCTCCTTCCCACTGCTGTTAATATCTTCACGAGCTCATGCATCACTTTCTCACTCTTAATTCATCCCCTCTTCACCCTCCCCACCTTCTCCTTCCCCCCCTTCCCCTTCCCGGGGAGACTTCACACTCCAACAGGCTCTTATCTCCATCAGGGCGCGTCCCTGACACCCTGTCACCATGGCCCCCTTGAATTTTTTGACTCTTAACGTTCAAGGACTCAATGTACCTCAAAAAAGGACAAAGGCTTTCCGCTCCTTTGCCTCTCTTGCCGCGCATGTTGTGTTCTTGCAGGAGACACATTTCACTCAACACTACACCCCTAA
>BLSH010263430.1:648013-670510 GCA_018402905.1 Glandirana rugosa
CACCTTCACCGCCACCATCTCCTCATCCTCCTCCATCGGTTGTACCAAAAAAAAAACATAACTCCGGATAAGTTTTTTTCTTCATATACTTACCGACACACTCAGGCCAGATTTACAAATAAGACGTGTTTACCTCCTCCTACTCCTCTACCACCGCCACTTCCACATACACTGCCACGGTCACGGCCTAGTCAACCTCTAGGCTCCTACTTCACATCCACCCCCCTTCCCATTTTTTTATTTGATTTTAATTTATTTTCCCTATCCCCATTTATTTGTAGGGCACTTGCCCTAGTTTGAAGATGATTTTAGAACAGTTATATGGCTTCTACCGTTAATTAATACTTTTCAGACACAGTTTGAAGATGATCCACATTCACCTCCATTTTTGCTTTTTTTATGTTTTTATTTTTTTTTAAATATTTAAAGTTATTTCCCTGTCCCCATTTTTTTGTAGGGCACTTGCCCTACCCTTGCCCCCATTTTACTTCCTTTTGCAGCCCTCTAGGGCTTTCCAGGACTTTGTTACAGCCATTTTTGTGCCTAAAAGTTCGGGTCCCAATTGATTTCAATGGGGTTCGTTGTCCGTGCGATCGTTCGGGTTCCGTCCGGACTTTGTCCCGAAGTTCGGCCGGACCAGCAGAACCCGAACTTCCAGAGGTTCGCTCAACTCTAATCCTTACAAATGGTGTTTCTCACTGCCACCGGCATGCATAGTGATCCTCCACCAGATAGATATATGGGTAGGTAGATTGGAACATCCAATCACTATATCGACCTTGTATCCATCCCCGCTATGTATAGATGACCATGCAGACTTGTCTATGCGGGTCATGCATTAAATGGCACCAGATGTCTTCATAAAATTCAACCTAATATAAAAACAAATGTGCCACATAGCATAGTACTGCATATCACAGGTATTTATTTAAAAAGTATTGTACTTGCATCATCAAGAAATATAAAAGCAGCATGGAATTCCAATACATAAAATGGCACAATGGACCAGAGCAGGCTCTCTTTACCAACGCGTTTCATCTTAACCACTTGCAGCCCGCCAACTGCAGGTTGACGGCGACAAAATGGTGCGATCTCGCAAATCGCCGTCATCTGACGGCGGCTGCGAGATCGCGCACTGTGAGCGCGCGAGCGCCACAGGAGGCGCGCCCGCACGCTCACTGTGTTTGGGGAGGGCTAGGGAGCGGGTGCGGCGGCCTCGATCGCCGCCGGCTACCCGCGATGCCCCCCCCCCGGAGTGAAAGAACGGAGGTCCGTGTAAGTAAACACGGACCTCCGTTCTGTGAAGGGGGAAGGGCTGTGAACACAGCCTTCCTCTACACGGAAGCTGTGATCACTTCCCTTCCCCTGCTAGGGCAGTCCCCCCACAGTTAGAACACGCCCAGGGAACACTGTTAACCCTTAGAGCGCCCCCTGCAGGTTAACCTCACTGCCAATGGCATTTACACAGTAATCAGTGCATTTTTATAGCACTGATCGCTGTATAAATGCCAATGGTCCCAAAAAAGTGTCAAAATGGTCATGTCCGCCCCAATATGGCAGTACCGCTAAAAATCGCAGATCGCCACCATTACTAATAAAAAATAAAAAAAAAATAAAAACCCCAAAAATGAATTCTCATCATCCGTAAACGCGGCCACTTTTGCGCAAACCAATCAATAAACACCGATTGCGATTTTTTTATCGCAAATATGAGGAGTAATATAAATCGGCCAAAAACGGTGAAAAATTTTTTTTTATATTTTTTTTTGGATTTGTATTTTAGCAAAAAGTAAGAAATTTGTTTTTTTTTGCAAAATTGTCGCTCTTCTTTTGTTTATAGCGGCGATCAGAAATGACACAGTGATGATCAAATACCACCAAAAGAAAGCTCTGTTTGTGGGAAAAAAAGGACACAAATTTCGTTTGGATACAACGGCTCACGACCGCGCAATTGTCAGTTAAAGCGACGCAGCGCCGAATCGCAAAAAGGGCTCTGGTCCTAAAGTGGGAAATCCTTCCGGGGCTGAAGTGGTTAAGAGACTTCTACTGGGGTATAAGCCTCATATCACCATTGCACTATATTAATAACCTATCCAATAAAAAAAAATGTAAAACACATGTACCTCACATTCATCAAGTCAAGAAAACATGTGCCAGTATTGGTGGCGTGCGTTCCAAGCCTCAATGTCAAAAAGGAAAATTAGACATCTCATTGGTGAACGAGAATATTGCATTCCAAACCTCAATATCAAAAAGGAAGGAAATACTATAATTCAATAATGTATGTCATATAGTGGAGCCAAGAGAAGATACCCCTTACCAGGCTTCCCTGAATGTGGCATAGAGCACACCAATTTTATCTTTACTAGTTTATATTTAGAGTATAATACTATAATAGATGTCACAATGATTTATTATATGTTTTTGATTCACTATATGTTTTTGCACTTTGAAGTTTGAATACTAGGAGTATTTTAAGAGCTGCACAATTTATAATTTGTAGATTTTAATATAGTTGTGTGCCCAAATGTTTACTTCAATTAAAAATGAACTGAACTCTGGAAGCCCAACAAAGGCAGGCACAGGGTAACAGACTATTCACCAGTGTTACCTGTTGTTTCCCGGCAGCTGACTTACCACACCTTGTTCTGCACTGTGTCTCGTTGTGAAGGTGGCCATCTTGGTAGAAGCATATTTCCTGATGTCAGAGTCTGTAAGAAAGAGCACAATGAACAGCACAGAAATGACATTATCAAATCTCACTCCAGATCTCCTGAGACTAATAGAGGCAGATAAGTACCATTAAATTTGCTAGGTCCTACTTATATATATTTGTTTTTTAGTTCAGATCAACTTTGTGTCTAACTAACTTCATGTCTTTATGTCTAACTTATGTCCACTTTCTGTTTAATATTTATTTATTTTTTTATGTATGTTATGTTATGGTCAGGACTAAATTATTTTTTCCGGTAAATATGACCACTATGGATGAGGTTTGGTCCAGTGCAGGGTTAGACCTGAACTTGAACATGGTCAGCGGAAATTGATTGTACTGGAGAATAGGAGGTTGTTCCTAAATTATTGCACCGCCTCCCTTAATCAATAAGACATACCAAATAGAGAACAAAGGTTGGGATTTTGAGGTGCTGAATATCACGATACAATATTTAACAAAATTTGATTTATATTTGATAAATATATTTAAAACTCTATATGACATAAAAACCATCATGGACAGATCATATGGTACATGTACACAGGTGTTTTTGCTCAATATGTTTTGCCTCAAAGCAGGCTTCTTCAGGAGACTTTACAGGACCTTGAACAATTTTTTACTTAAACAAACAAATTATTTTACGTATGTGTTTAACATCATGTGTTTAATATCACAAAGTATCATTTTATACAAAAATAGTTTCATATCCCCTTAATGAAAGAGCTCTCACCCATAATCGACACAATCAATGTAATTTACATGTTCAGCATTCACAGACTGGCTGAACTATTTGACCCGCTCATCTGTCTGAACATCCTGCTGCTTTTGAAGTGGGAGCTAGTTGATTTATTGGCAGTATTACTATTGCCAACAAAGCAATACTTCCTGCTGTGCAGGCTAAATTGTGCCTTTGGTTGCTAAAATGCTGGCAACTGCTAGTGTCTTATCAACCAGTATTCAACTCCCTGGCAGAATATAAACAAGCTGGCAGACATCCTGGAAGAAATTATTGACCAAAAAAAGTCATGACTATATTCAGTCAATGACATCAGACAGCGTGCTGCCCTTTTGTTTACATTCAGCCAGGAACTGTCAGTTGTGACACAGAGGGGTTAGTTTACTAAAGCTAGTGTGTATATATTAATCAGCGCAACCAAATGTGACAAAGAAAATATATATATAAACAAACAAACAGATATCAGTTAGTTCTAGATGTCAGCAGTGAATAGATTGCTGCCAGTAGACATGCATGATTTGTTTCATTCCGAATAACATTTTGGTTTTGACCGATTCTAAAATTTATCGATTTGAACGTTTCAAATTGAAAAAAATCAGTACATTCAATGAAAATTCGAAAAACTCTGAATATGAATTTCCGAATATGAATTGAACAAATCAACTGGATTTAACTAAACAAAATAACTTGATTAACCAATCAAAACGAAGCAAAACTAATTTTTTCGTCATGAACATGTCTAGCAGCCAATACTTAAAAAAGTGTTTTCACCTCACTTTTAAACTCATATAGGATAAATTTAGTACAGCGCAATCATCAGTAAAGTAGTAATATAACATGCATAAAATACAATATAAGTGTACCAAAAAGAAGAAGTCTCTTAATATCCGAGTATATCAACACAATTCCCTTCATCTTCCCAGAAACATGAAAAAAACAACATTTCATGTAATGTAATATCCACTGGCTTACCATCGTCTGGTTAGGTATAGTCGCTGGATAGCGTCAGCTGCTGACCCCTTACTCCATACGCGTTGCGTCCTCATGTGGACTTTTTCAGTTGGGTGGAGCTAACTTGACGTACTTGATATTTTAATATCCAGTGGATTTTACATTGTGCAGTTTTCAGCTGGCGCAGCTTTTAGTGCATTTTATGTGTGTGAATCACTATAAAATTTTATGGCAATAAAATTGTTTCTTTACAGAGAGTACTAGATGGTATGTTTTCTGTTTTATATGGCCTGTATTACATGTGAACATCCCATGAAGGAGAGAGCTGAGCTGTGAAAGCTATAAGGATATCCATCCACACAGATCTCCATATATCCCTCAAGGGGAACTGCATGCTTTGACTCCGGTAAAACAGGAGTCAAAGCTGGAGGTGAGCTGCTAGAGAGCACTGGTGGTGGACTGCACAAGCACCTGTTTTTAATTTATTGTGATCGTTGCACACAGAGGTGGCAAGAATATTCGATCTAAGGATTTATTCTTTCTTTTTTTCTAGTTTTGAAATGTTTTGATTTTTTCACGTTTCTGGGAAGAAGTGAATTGTGTTGATGCATAAGGATATTAAGAGACTTTTTCTTTTTGGTACACTTATATTGTGTTTCATGTTATATTTTACTACTTTACTGATGATTGCAATGTACTCAATTTATCCTATATGCATTTTCTAAAGCTGGAGAGTGCAAAAATCAGGCTCACTTCTGCATAAAGGAAGCTTCTTACCTCAGCTTGTTCAATTAAGCTTTGGCAATAAAACCTGGAAGCTGATTGGTTTCTATGAGGTAGTTAGCCTGATTTTGCACTCTCCGGCTTTAGTAAATAAACCTCAGAGTCTATTGGAATGGGATCATCATGTGCAGGCACCACAGGGTCCTTGGGACACAGTTCAAGTGTGATTGATGAGGATCTGCACTGCAGGACAACTAGATGGATTTTTTTGAATGTGTAGTTTATTCGCACAAATAAGTACAATACCAGCTTCCAAGGCCAAGGGTGTACACCATTACATCTATTATTATTTTTGTTGAATAAATCAAAGTTTCCTGGTGTTTTTATTTAAATGTATCACTTTTATCTGCAGACACTGTTTAAAGATCTAACATTCTAATGTTTATTTGAATATATTGAAAAAGTTCATACTTACCATAGAGTGTTCATAGACCTCCACATGACTATAAAATTATTTGAATACTTGTAAATGTAAGCAAAAATAAATACAATTTACTCAAAACAATGATAGATTCCCATGGGGCTTAAAAGAGAAGTATTATTTTGTTTTGTTTTTTTTAAGAATCATAAGGGAGGGGGCGGCTGGCTCAGGCTCTCAGAGGTTCGCTGAGTGGCTGAGCTGGGTGTCAGTCCATGGATCTGGCAACTCCATGGTCGTGATGATGCGGAGCCTGGACCGACTTCTGTGATGTCAGCAGAGAGCGGACTTCAGCCCTCTCTCTGCTGAAAACGGGCCACAGGAGTGCAAAACGAACTGCACCCCTGTGATCTATGGGAGTAGCCCAGCCACGCAAGCTTTGGCTGTACTTCTCCTGGAAATGTAAAGCAAAAGAATAAAATGTACTGTACATCGATTGCACTTTAACTTCTGAATTGCTCCAATTAATCTCTGATAAACTTAGGCTGTCCTAAGAGCATAGAAGTTAGATGTGAGAATTTTATGTGTCTCTGCAAACATATACTGTTTGCTGCCACAGGTGCAGAACCACACTCATGCATGCACATATCCAAGAGTCTACAGGCAAGATTTTACATGAATGATAGATGCTGACTGTAACACAGTAAATAAGAAACAGTTATACCACAGTGCATTTGTCCACATATAACTCAAGCAGGGTTAAGGGCAACTGATATGCTAAGCACAGCCCAACAGTTTTGCCCCCCTCCCTCTACTGCCCCCTCATCTCCTCCATTGCTTAACTAACAAGATAAACTAACAATATAATGGAAAATTGGATACTTACCTGGCGTTAATTTTCCTTTCCTGAAGCAAAAGCACGACAGGATATACACATGGGCTGGCTCGCCCCCACACCCAGTTTCAGGAACCGTTTACACTATAAAATCAAACACCTCTCACCAGGCAGCATTCTCGTCACTTATCATCGATGCAAAGCCTTTAGGGAGTGACCTATATGCTGTCATGCTTTTTACCATCAGGTAAGTATACAATTTTCCATTTTCCTGACACAAGCATGAAAGTATATACGCATGGGACTTAGCAATCACCAAAAAGACAAGGGTGGGAAATGCTGAAGTGTTTAAATTGAGGATTAGCTTTATCCCACTGAATGCCTGAAGTGACTTGTAGTTAAAGCTGTTGGGACCACTTTAAAAGGGTGCTACATGTGTTAGATGCAGCATGTCACGGTTATCTTTTAATTCTGGAGGTACTCCCTTGAGTTCCGTCCATGGATGAACCATCTGTCTAGTAAGTAGAGTTGAGCGAACCCGAACTGTAAAGTTCGGGTCCGTACCGAACTTTGGGGTGTCCGTGACCCGGACCCGAACCCGAACATTTGAAAAAAAGTTTGGGTTCGGGTATTTGATCCTGCCTGTTGAATAGCTGCAGGTCAGCCAATCAACAAGCGTTTCACTGGTTTGCCCTTAGAAGCCATCACAGCCATGCCTACTAATGGCATGGCTGTGATTGGCCAGTGCATCATGTGACCCAGCCTCCATATAAGCTGGAGTCACATAGTGCTGCACGCCACATGCTCTCAGGCTAGTGTAGGGGGAGGATGCTTCCCGTGCTGTGAGGGACAGATTGCAGATATAAATAACATCTCATCCTGCATTACAGAACGATCTGATTCTGGACTAGGTAGAGTCTACTGCTTTGAGGGACAGATTATTGTTCTAAAATCATCTCCTAGTTCTATAGGGTCAGGTTCCTGCTGGTGCTGTAAGGGACAGATTATTGTTCTAAAATCATTGCCTACTCCTATAGGGTCAGGTTCCTGCTGTTGCTGTAAGGGACAGATTATTGTTCTAAAATCATCGCCTACTCCTATAGGGTCAGGTTCCTGCTGTTGCTGTAAGGGACAGATTATTGTTCTATAATCATCTCCTAGTTATAAAGGGAGAGGTTCCTGCTGGTGCTGTAAGGGACAGATTATAAAAATCATTTTACTTCCTTTTGCAGCCCTCCAGCACTTTCCAGGACTTTTTTACAGCCATTTTTGTGCCCAAAAATTTGGGTCCCCATTGACTTCAATGGGGTTTGGGGTCCGGGGTAAAGTTCGGGATAAGTTCGGTACCGAACACGGACTTTTTCCCGAAGTTCGGCCGAACCCGAACATCCAGGTGACCGCTCAACTCTACTAGTAAGCAGTTTCTGTACTCAAATTGATGGATTTGTCCTAGCCATCTAGCCACCTTGAACTACTTGATCCGCAACAGTACAAATGTTTTACTGGACAGCTACTGTCCCCCACTGCTGCGGTTAGGCCTGAAGAACCCCTTGTTTGACCCTTTATAGAAGGGCCACTTCTATGTATCAGTTTGACCTTGAACCCATCTCAAATCTTTTGGTATTTCGGACACTTTGGATAGGCTGGACGGATGATGTCTTAATCCATCTGCAAAGACGCCGACCACCGAGTAGTGCTGGTGAAGTGACAAGAGCCCCTTTCGCTTGAAAATGGTAGCAACAAGGTAATTTACACTTGACACTTGGATATCTGGGACCTTTCCTCTAGCCATACGGACTACTGCTTCTGAGTTATTGGCCACCCTGAGGAAATCCTATCCAGATGAAATGGAGAGTAAGACAACATGTCCCTCACTATTTGGAAGACCCAAGGGAAGGGTCTGCCCAGGTCTCGGATTGGTTACCAAGATATGCAAAGGTTACTGTATGCCAAAGAGTGAGGACATGTTTGAACCTACCTACCGCTTAATTCCCCGTCTAGGATTACTTGCATATGATTTGATCGTTCCACCGGGGAACAGAGGGTTCCATCCTTAATTCTGCAAGGTCTTCTATGTTCTAGTATACCTGAAATTTGGAGTATGACTAGGAGGATCCTGACTCTGCAACTGTACCTGAGGATATCCTGGCCTGCAGGTCACTATTATCCTTCTCGCTACTGGATGAATGTGGACCCTGATAAGGAGCCTGGAGACCGAGATGGATATACCCATTGGCTGATCGGCAGCCCCCGTTGGGTGTTGGTGGTTCTACTGCTTCCACCTCGGGGAAGCCATTGCAGTTAATTTCAGGTTGATATCCTGATAGTCTCCTTTTCTGTAGATAACGACTTGGACTGCTTTTTGGTTTGGGGACTATCCTTCAACCTCCAACGGCCTTGTATCTTATGGTGTTTGACCAGAAGTTCTAGGAAACCAAACCCCAAAGGGAGGTGCCTGACAAAAGTAGACTTGTTTGCCTCCCTTCTTGACAGTAAAGATAGGATCTTGCTGTTCTGCTATTGTTTAGAGCATAGCTGAGGCTCCCTTTGTTGCGATTTCAGAGCGACTTCAACTTACAAACCATTGCCACTCTGATCTTGGACATCTTGTTCTTCCTTGGCATGACTACCCAACAAGTAACTAGAATGGCATGCCAGGTAGCTGTACAGCTGAAAGACGTAACTGGCTTTGCCACCATCCAGGTCTCCCTCGTGGAGTCACTTGCTTCTGGTGCGGGAAGCAAGGCTTTCCATGCTATAGAACCTGTTAGTTCTATATCTTCCAGTGAGACCCCGGATCCTCTGGATTACTATACACTTCTTCTCTGGCCTCCTGAGGTCAAGGGATGGTGAAAGTTAAGTGCACGTGAGGTCCACCATATGACCATGTCCACCATATGCACACTGTTCCTGTGATGCTTCTTTTTTATGTCTCCTGATATGCTGTACCATATCTTGCAATAAAGGATGCTGGATCCTGGGTTGGTTCGCGGTCCTTCCCTCTTTTCCTTAGACCAAGGAATGCCACAGCTTGGAATGAGCTATTAACGAACAAGATATCTAACACGAAGGGTAAGACTACCGTACTCTTCTGCACTACTCCACTCTTTACAGGATCGTCACCACTAAAATGAGATTACTCTTCTCCTGTTAATGACTCCTTCCAGTTTGAACATTGCCTGGCTATTTTTTTTTGTCAGGCCTGAACAGTGTTGAGGCAGCCAGCTGTGCCTGAACAAGAACACCTGTAGCCCTTTGTTTTGCAAGACAGCCACTACTGAACGTAAGGTCCTGAAACTGCCCTGAATATGTGGCAAGGCTAACCTTTATCTAATGAACTCGCATTGACATTCTCACACAGCCCAGCGAAGGTACTTGCAGGAACATGGATCCACCAAAGTGTGTATCTCCCCCTCTGCTGGGTCTCATGCCAACCTGCCATCTCACCTGATGGCTTGACTACTTGCCATGGTTCTATCTGATGAACTTGGATCTTCATCCTTCTTTATGCTTAAAGTCAAAAAACCTGCTTTTGGCTAAGAATATTGCAGAGCAGACTCCTTGACATGTTCTTCTTGAACAGATGGTTTACCGATGAACCAGATGTGGTGCCACTTGACTCCAGCATTGGTTGCTCCAGGGAGTCCTAGAGGGAATGAAATGCAATGGAGGGGAGGAACATACATTCCAATGGCCTCATACCTGCACAGGACCCCCCGGGCCCTGACCCCAATGTTAATTTAGGTAAGGCCCTGGATCCTGTTCCATAATGTAGGGACGCAGCCCACTTCTCTACCTGAAGTGGACTGTTTGATATTCGCAACTATAACCTCGGTGCTGGTAGACAGAAGTGCTACTCCTGTGCGCCCCATGCTGTCATTCCCGAATTTACATATAATTCTATAGACCGCCCCCTACTGGGTTACCTTGGTTGAATAAACTCTGTTGCTCCCTGAAAGGAGAGAACTTGGCTTTAGCATCAGATAATGATTATGGTTC
This sequence comes from Glandirana rugosa, assembly GCA_018402905.1. Taxonomy (NCBI): domain Eukaryota; kingdom Metazoa; phylum Chordata; class Amphibia; order Anura; family Ranidae; genus Glandirana; species Glandirana rugosa. The sequence continues at coordinate 658,392 of BLSH010263430.1, forward strand.
CTTCCATTATCCTCTATGTTTATCCCAGGATTAACCTGTCATTCCATCGTTGTCACTTTGCTTATCCTCTGGTCATTGGGAATTCACCATTTTAGAGAGGTATGTGTCGTCTTGTGGGATAACTCATCCGGGTTAACTGACTTTCCCGGACTAGTAGCTCAACGGTATACCATTCTGCATCCACCGTGGCTGAATTGCCTCAATGGCCACCTTATTCTGCTCTTGGGACCCAGGCTACCGGAATGATTTTAACAGCCGATCGCCAAGCGTTACTCAATAGTAGTATAATTCTTTCATCATTCAATCATTCACATCCATTTACTGTTCCAGAGCCCCTGCAAAGGATATTGCCTATTCTGTAGGCAGACGTCACACCGCATCTTGGCGGCCGCACAACCACCACAATCCCAATATCGCTACGATGATTTGTAGTGAGTTCTACTTCACCTGCCTCTCCTGGCAGTTAACTCCATAGCGACTCCTTTAGGGCCTGTCTCTGTTGAAGGATCAGGTTACTTTTCCCCCTCTTGACAGTGGTGCTGGTGTTGAGGGCTGGGGAGCTTTGCAACCCCATATGCCCATATTGTGCACTCTTTTTTTTTTTTCCTCAAATGTACTTACCTGCCCTCACCTTAGTGAACATGGCTGGTCTCTATGTAAGCTGATCATTTCTGGCTCCCCCATGAGCTGAAATACTAGAGGTATAATCTCTGAAAGTATTGCTAATTACAGCAGTAAACTACTACAAGTAACTTAATCGCATGTCCACCTGCGGTGTATCCTACAACTCCTGGCATCTCCAGGCAGTGTTAGAAGAAGTGCGGAGGGTTACTATCAGTTGGTTGTTGTTTCCTCTAACTCTTAGAGGAACAGCTCTATTTAAACTTCCTGCTTCCTGTAAGCAAATGCTGTCTGACCTACAGCGTGTGACCTGTTTTCCTGAGCGACCTGTAAACCTGTTACCAGTGACCCGGCTTGCCCCGACCTTGTCTCAACTCTGCCTGCACCGACCCCCGGCTTGCCTACGACCACCCGATTGCCCGCTCCTTTTGTACTTCTGTTGCTAGACTGTTAACAAACCCTGCCTGTACCCAACGACTCTTCTGCCTGCTCCCTTGTACTGCACCGCCAGCCAGTTGCCGACCCTGCCTGTACCACTGACCTTCCAAACCTGCACGAGACTGGAGGAGCTTCTCCAACCATCACCGGTGACCAACTCAACCCTCGTGCCATCCTCACTCCTGGACTTCCTGTTTACTCTATCAGGGGTTCACGAATCAGGGTCGCAAGGGAGGTTACCCCTGCATAAGTCAGACTCCACCACCAGGTACGTGACAGGCAGTCTCACATCCAGTCACTAACCAGGCCCGACCCTGCTTAGCCTCCCAGATCGAATGCGAACTGGCGCGTTCAGGGTGATGCGGCCGTAGGCCCCTAAGTAGCTCCAGACCACATACTCCCCTGCAGCCCTTTGCAGAGTCAGAATGCCATTCACCCCTATGGAGGATACCGTCTGTCCCAGGCACCGAGGTCCCAGAGCCCGAAGCCAGCTAATCACAGCCAGTCGCAGCACCCCAGGAGTCTCCGACTACCAGCAGCAAACAGACACCCCTGAAATTGTAAGTGAGGTTTAAAGGCATTTCAGGCCAAAGTGACATGAATTGATACCAACAATCACAGGATCTGTGCATAAAACTAACATGTAAGTAATAGCAGTCAGTGCATATGTCAGTTATTAGTTCTGCTGCATCATTATAAGTCACATAGAAAGCAGTAAGGGTTAACAGACCCCATACAATTGGCACTAGTAGGTTACCTACCTTAGACAATGTAATGTAAAGGGTATTATCACAACCAAGCATTAGATAATAAACACATTGAATCGAGCCTGCAGAGACAAGCCTTACTCAGTTCATGGAAAAAGATTCAGCTCAGCACAGCACAGCAACACCTGTTATCAGCCTAATCATTAGCAGTCCTGCAGACACAACCACAACCTGGACTGACACAATGGACAAACAGCAGTCTTCATCTTGTGATCTCTGCTTAGTGGTGCAGGTTAATCGCATATACCTGCAGACTTCTAATCACATAACTGTAGCTGCATACTATCGATTTGTGCACCATGTGGTGCCTTACCAACTCCATGCCTTATGGCCGACAGGAAGTCCACTGAAAGTCCATTCATGGAGACATGATGAGGGAGCAATCCTTAGAGACCAGCCGCCTGCCACCCCCCCCCAATCCCTGGAACATGGGGGGAGGCCTACCCCATCTAGGAAGATTTACAACCTGTATCATGTGGGGCAACGTCACAGGAGAGGCATGAACCTGTGCGGTTTGGCCAGATGAATCTGGCAAGGTGAGGGGAAAAAAAAACCCAGCTGAGCAGTGAGGAAAAAAAGGAGAATGCTGCCTGGTGGGAGGTGTTTGATTTTATAGTGTAACCGCTTCCTGGAACTGGGCGTGGGGGCGGAGCCAGCCCATGCGTATATGCTGTTGTGCTTGAGTCAGGAAAAAAATATTCAAGCCTTTTTCAGATTTTTTCCAGGTTGTCCCCAGGTCATACCCCACAAATATAATAAGTAGAAACATTTTTAAATGATTTACTTAACAGATTGGGCATGGATTAAAACCAAGCAATATACAGAGGCATTTTATTTATGAATAATGAGAGAAATCACTTCTTTGATAAATGATAGTTAGATAAAATATTTTTACTGTATATTTGTCTTCACTTAGAAATTATTAGTTTGATGTTAACTAAAATGAAAATTGTACTCAAAACCCTTTTATTAAAAAAAATGTTGATGTCAAATTTTCACTTTAAACTTAAAACCCTGTAAGCAAATTATTTACGTATGCATTAATATTTATTTAATTTTTAAAAAAAGGTTTTCTTCTAGATTTTTTAGTTTTTGATCAAGTCCTCAAACTTCTTTGCCATAACAAATCTGCTTCTCTACTTAGCAGATATAAGGCATCTGTCCTGTCCTATTTCATAGTTGTTCTGTTGGTATATTTATTATGCTGTAAGAAAATGAATGCTGAACAATTTGTGACCATTAATGTTAAAAAAAAGAATGTGTTTTGATATCTTTGTTTGGAAACACACACTAAATTTTGTCTTCTGAAATTATTTTATAAAGTTCAACATGACATGAATCTGTTTTCTACAGAATTTCTTGCACTGAACTTATGGCTCACATATAAGTGAAGCTGCAGAATCTTGGTAGAGATAATAGTGTCCAAGTACTCTGGGTAAGCATCAATTAGCTTTTAAGAACACTGAGAGTGCCTTTCAATTTCAGCATCATTTTGCACATCACTTAGGAAAGAAAGTCTGTTTGCTATTTCTTTGTAGAACACTCCTCTTCTTCTCATCTGGGTCTCTAGTTTGTCAGCAATTGTGTATAAGGTGGGGAAGTTAAATTTATCTGTAGAATACTTCTTCTTGTGCATCATCATTGCATATCTCAAGGCCGGATAACAAAGGTGGATGAGCCCCAGAGAAGAATATTGAGCTTTAATGTGCCTGCATGGCCTGGAGAGATAGGACTTGCAGCGTAGGTTGGAGATATGCAACAGATGTCACGGCAGTCATATTTTCATAAGTATACATCTGTGGAGGTAGAGGGTTGAATTAGGTAGCTCAACACAAAGAGGCAAAAAGGATAGTTGCATTTTGTTTGGAAGTGCACTTATTCTTTAACCCTTAACCTGCCAACAAAGTAACGAATACAAAGGAAAAGAACCACTTGCTATGCCTTATTTTGTGAATGAACAGGAATGCTCTGTATAAAGTATTTCTTTTTCTGCCTGTGAGTGCAACTGCTTAAGGAGATTGAAAATTCTGTTTCAAATGCAGACTAGCAGGGGTCTCTTCCTACCCTTTATATTTCCCTAACTCTTCCCTTCCCTAGAGGTAGTAAAAAAAATATTTAAATATTTAAAATAATTTAAAAAATAATTTCCTATTGTCATCTGTGCAATGTGGGAATGCATACAATATTGTGGTTAAACACCCTCCATGAAGGGGTTAATTTCTCACCGTCTGCCTCTGTCCCACCCCAGATAACAAGGATAACTTGCCACAAATTTGTGGTAGTGTTAAATTATAAGTCTGTTAACTTGCTGCACATTTTCACTGGCAAGTTGTACACTTGCATACTACTTTAAGCATAAGTTCTAGTTGACGCTTTTCCAATCTGTAGAAAATTTGCGTGGCAAATCTCTAGCAAGAGCAAAGTTGTGGTGATGAGCCTACAGCAAGAGCTCTGCAAGTCTAGAGCATGAAAATTCAGCCACAGTGACCCCTGTGGTGGGATGACTTCAGAACTTCAGCTGACTTGCAGAATGCTTGCAAAGAAAGTTGATCTGGAGTATTGCAATGCAGACTTGCTGCAATTTTGCAACAAACATGCGAAGCCTGGCAAGTCTAGCAATAGCTTAGCAAGTCATTTTCAAACGTGCAGCACAATTGCTTGCTATCTGGGACCTACCTGATGCTGAGCTCAGGAAGTAATGCAGTTCAGACACAATGGATCATGAAAAGCAGAACTTGTTTATTTAGTTTGGCACATCATCTTAAGTATACAAAGACATATGGGTGGTATTATTCCTTTCCACCAATGAGGGGTACTTCTCAAAATTATACATCCAATAGTGAGACCCCTGTCTGTGACACAAAAAAATGCATTGTATATGATAGGTACATGGTAGATGACATTTTTCCTTTATCACAAGGGGATGACTCCCTTGTTCATTGTCCAATCATAAAGATACACATATTTATAACATATTGACTTATTAGTAACTAGGCATAAACTTGCTACGGTATATATGTAGGCTAAAAAGAAGTTGTAGTGGGCTTATCACCAGGTATATTTCTTCGCTGCAAGTTCTTCTTTTACTACTAAGGTACATTGTATATTACAAAAGCTTATTGTAATATTCTAGAAAAGGCTTACCCACCCCCCACCCCCCACTCCCGCCCACACACACGCAAGTTACACAACCATGCAGTACAAGCATTGTGGTAATGCACATTGTGTGTGTTGGTGCACTAGACATTTAACAAAGTTTAATCTACTGTTATTTAAAGAGCATTTAAAATGTTGTATGCCACAACTCAATAAAAAAAAAAAACAGGGCTGTTTAATGATATACTGGGAGGAAATGAAAGTAGCCAATATAAATTGCATTTTTGCCTGAAAAAGTGCCTCTGTAAAACCAGGTCAAATTGCCTATTTTTAGTTCCTGTATAATTAGAGTACCGGAAAAAGTTAAGGTTTAGTAAAGTGTTCCTTAAAATCTGTTTCAGATCCTTTAATCTAAGAGGCAACAATTCTCAAGTTACCTGTGACACTGACATTTTTAACTGCAGCCCCTTATCTGTTTCAACCTATGGTGTTGTGAGTGGTGCACAGACTACATAAGTGCTGGTTACCAGTTCCCATCTGTTGTTGTTCCACATACTTAACAATTTACTACCTTTTATATTGTTTATGGCATTTATACATACCATATTTTGAGGACCATAGAAGAAACATGTTTCTGTCAAGTGAGCAAACTGCCTGGCATACAATGCTTAAAGCGGTAGTAAACCACATAAAAATAAAAAAACGAGCCCCTGGCATTTTAAACCATAATGTGCTAGTATGCATTACATATTAGCACATTGTGACAGACTTACCCCGAAACGAAGCCCCCCAGTCACTGCTGAAGGTGCTTCCGTCTTCATGCAAGTGGGAGTCACTATTTACAGCAGAGCATATGCGTCAGGGACATCACCAGCTGCATCTAAAGTATATATCTCCTAAACTATGCATGTTCAAGACATATTTTGCCTTTTTATAGGCTTACCTATAGGTAAAAATCATACATGGGAGTTTATTCCCACTTAAAGTTGCATTCAAATCCCAAACTTGCTTCCTTTAGTCTGAAAGATTTTTACTTATCTATCAAACTTGCAATGTATCTGTCTTAAGTAGAGTTGAGCAAACCCGAACTGTAAAGTTCGGGTCCATACCGAACTTTGGGGTGTCCGTGACCCAGACCCGAACCCGGACATTTGAAGAAAGTTTGGTTCGGGGTTCGGGTATTTGATCCTGTCTGTTGAATAGCTGCAGGGCAGCCAATCAACAAGCGTTTCACTGGTTTGCCCTTAGAAGCCATCACAGGCATGGCTGTGATTGGCCAGTGCATCATGTGACCCAGCCTCTGTATAAGCTGGAGTCACATAGTGCTGAATGTCGCATGCTCTCAGGCTAGTGTAGGGAGAGGATGCTGCTGGCGCTGTGAGGGACAGATTGCAGATATAATAACATCTCATCCTGCATTACAGAACAATCTGATTCTGGACTAGGTAGAGATTACTACTACTGCTTTGAGGGACAGATTGCAGATCTCATCCTGCATTACAGAACGATCTGATTCTGGACTAGGTAGAGTGTACTGCTTTGAGGGACAGATTATTGTTCTAAAATCATCTCCTAGTTCTATAGGGTCAGGTTCCTGCTGTTGCTGTAAGGGACAGATTATTGTTCTAAAATCATCGCCTACTCCTATAGGGTCAGGTTCCTGCTGTTGCTGTAAGGAACAGATTATTTTTCTAAAATCATTGCCTACTCTTATAGGGTCAGGTTCCTGCTGTTGCTGTAAGGGACAGATTATTGTTCTAAAATCATCGCCTACTCCTATAGGGTCAGGTTCCTGCTGTTGCTGTAAGGGACAGATTATTGTTCTAAAATCATTGCCTACTCCTATAGGGTCAGGTTCCTGCTGTTGCTGTAAGGGACAGCTTATTGTTCTAAAATCATCGCCTACTCCTATAGGGTCAGGTTCCTGCTGTTGCTGTAAGGGACAGATTATTGTTCTAAAACCATCGCCTACTCCTAGAGGGTTAGGTTCCTGTTGTTGCTGTTGCCCTTCCCATGTTTATTTTTTTATTTGATTTTAAGTTATTTTCCCTATCCCCATTTTTTTGTAGGGTACTTGTCCTACTCTTACCCCCATTTTACTTCCTTTTGCAGCCCTCTAGCACTTGCCAGGACTTTTTTACAGGCATTTTTGTGCGGAAAAGTTTGGGTCCCTATTGATTTCAATGGGGTTCGAGGTCCGGGGTCAAGTTCGGGTCAAGTTCGGTACCGAACCCGAACTTTTTCGCGAAGTTTGGCCGAACCCGAACATCCAGGTGTCCGCTCAACTCTAGTCTTAAGCTATTCATAAACTTTAGAGTAAAATGATCTATCTTTCAGCTGATCAGTGCATACTGTAGATATGCATGCTTGTATGAGTGGCAAGGCTATGCATAGTTAAGTCAGGTTGAAAAAATACACCAGTCCATCCAGGTCAATCAATTAAGAAAACACACATGCAAATACAGTAGACAGGCTGTATGCAGTAAGTAGATACCCCTGGTCTCACACTAAACATATTTTATTAGACTTGAAAACTAACTCAAGACTAGAGTTGAGCGAACCCGAACTGTAAAGTTCGGGTCCGTACCAAACTTTTGGGTGTCCGAGACCCGGACCCGAACCAGGACTTTTCAAAAAAAGTCCGGGTTCCGGTTCGGGGTTCTGGTAATTTTACTAAAAGTTCTGAAAATTGCTGTAAAAAAGTCCTGGAAAGTCGTAGAGGTCTGCAAAATAAAGGAAAATGGCGGTAACGGTCGGACAAGTGCCCTACAAAGAAATGGGGACAGGGAAATAACTTAAAAGCATTTTTAAACAAAAATCACATTAAAAAAATCAAAAATGGAGGTGGATGTGGACTATCTTCAAACTGTGTGTGAAAAGTATTAATTAGCGGGAGAAGCCATATCATTGTTCTAAAATCATCTTCAAACTGTGTGAAAAAAGTATAAATTAGCCGGGAGAACCCATATCATTGTTCTGCAATCATCTGAAAACTGTGTGTGAAACTTAAACAATAGCCGGGAGAAGCCATATCCCTGTTCAAAAATCATCTGCAAACTGTGTGTGAAACTTAAACAATAGCCGTGAGAAGCCCTATCCCTGTTCTAAAATCATCTGAAAACTGTGTGTGAAACTTAAACAATAGCTGGGAGAAGCCATATCCCTGTTCTAAAATCATCTGAAAACTGTGTGTGAAACTTAAACAATAGCAGGTAGAAGCCATATCCCTGTTCTAAAAACAGGGGTATGGCTTCTACCTGCTATTGTTTAAGTTTCACACACAGTTTTCAGATGATTTTACAACAGGGATATGGCTTCTACCTGCTATTGTTTAAGTTTCACACACAGTTTTCAGATGATTTTAGAACAGGGATATGGCTTATCCCGGCTATTGTTTAAGTTTCACACACAGTTTTCAGATGATTTTAGAATAACACGTTTTGCATGGCCACTGTAATCTTTGGCATGACTACTGATTGGTCAACTGGAATATTAATGTCAACTTTACTATTCCTGTAAGGGCAGAATCGGATTGAAAAAATCACTATAGACCTGCCACAGGAAGTGCAGCAAAAGGGGACAGAAAAAGAACAAAAAAACACACAGGTTGTTGAAGGTGCAAGATAAACATTCACTTAGGTAGGGAAGTGTGGTAGGGAAGAATGCCCACTTCATCAGGGCTAAAAAATACAGATAGTATAAAACTGAGATTTTTTTTTGACCAAGGTGAAGGATTTAATTACGCACTGGAAAATGTAAAAGAAAGTATAAACCTCATTGCAAAATAAATGGCAGGTGTAATACTTATAAGGACATAAGTACACTTGAATGACTATTACAAAGACAAGTAACAGGCACAAAAACCCAAATTGCTAGGAAACCCCACAAATGAATGGTCAGGGGAAAAAAATTACATAACATAAATGAAAATTTAAGACTTAAAAAGTCCATGAAAAGTCCATAAAGAGTCCAAAAAAGTCCATAAAAATTCCCACCACATGGGAACGGAAGCCAAGTTCCAGCAAGGCTAAAAAATAAACAAGGAGAGAGGTGCCTCAAAGTGTATTATTAAAACAACAAATGGCAACTCAAATGTATGGATAGTACAGTGGTCACATCAATAGTAAGGGGTCCCCCAGGGGTGTCATTGGTGGAAAATGGTACTCCACTCCTCTGCTCCTTATTTTCTGCTGCACTATGAACCCCACTGCTCACTGCTGTAGTTGGTAAAAGGCTGTGTGGTAGTGAAAGCCAAACCAAGACTTGGTGTGCAGATGCTAGGCGGTGTGGAGGGATGACATCACCGGAATGTGATTCGTTTCATGAGCATGCACGTTACGTGTGTTGTGGTAACCACGCTTCTTTTTCAAGCATGACAGATCTAGCAAGTGTAACATGGGACCCATAATATATTGGACTACAGGGGGAGGGGCCAAGTGGTAAAGGGGCAATATACAAATACATATACTGAATTGTAAGAGCTGAGGTATATGAGACATCTTAAAAACAAGATATAAAAAACAAGATATAAAAATACATACCTGTACAGCATTTTGCATATGGAATATGATATAAAAACAAGGGCAGATCCATAACACAATAATGATAATAGAGCAGCATTACTGATACCACAAGGCAACTAAGATGATATACACATATGACAAAAGATAAATATAGCAATGTTATGCTATTAAGGAATAATAGGATAATATAAACATGTTAATCCATAATATTAAATATGTGGGGCATGGGTAATAAGAGTGTCGTAATTTTTGACCTTTCGATGGAAACCGGAAACAGGGTGAATAAACTTAAAGGGGACGCTAAACAGAAAAAATCATAATATGATGTTATTATATGTACATAACCATAGAGGTGGTAAGCAGAGTTGATCGAACCTCTGGAAGTTCGGGTTCTGCTGGTTCGGCTGAACTTCGGGACAAAGTCCGTGTTCGGGTCCGGACTGGACGCAAACTTTGACACGGACCCCGAACCCCATTGAAATCAATGGGGACCCAAACTTTTAGGCACAAAAATGGCTGTAACAAAGTCCTGGAAAGTCCTAGAGGTCTGCAAAAGGAAGGAAAATGGGGGTAAGGGTCGGAAAAGTGCCCTACAAAGAAATGGGGATAGGGAAATAACATGAAATAATTTTTAAGCTAAAATCACATAAAAAGGCAAAAAGGGAGGTGGATGTGGAGTTGGAGGTTGAGGAGGCGGTGAAAGTGGCGGTGGAGGAGGAGGAGGAGGTAGCCAACACTTTTATTTATTTTTGGAATTTTTTGTTTGTTTTTTAAACCAGCAATGTAGATGCACTTTTTAATTTTGTGCAAGAAACAATAATCTGTCCCTTTAAGCAACAGTAGGAACCTCTCCCTATAGAACTAGGAGATGATTTTAGATTCTAAAATCATCTCCAAGTTGTACACGGAAAGCCTCCAGCTGTTGCTTTAAGGGAAAGATCAGTGTTTTAAAATCATCTTCAAATTATGTGGAAAATCCTTATATCAGCTGCAGAGAAGCCATATTAGTGTTTTAAAATCATCATCAAATTGTGTGGAAAATCTTTATATCATCCGCAGAGAAGCCATATTAGTGTTTTAAAATCATCATCAAATTGTGTGGAAAATCCTTATATCAGCCGCAGAGAAGCCATATTAGTGTTTTAAAATCATCATCAAATTGTGTGGAAAATCCTTATATCAACCGCAGAGAAGCCATATTAGTGTTTTAAAATCATCATCAAATTGTTTGGAAAATCATTATAACAGCCGCAGAGAAGCCATATTAGTGTTTTAAAATCATCATCAAATTGTGTGGAAAATCCTTATATCAACCGCAGAGAAGCCATATTAGTGTTTTAACCACTTGACAACTGGGCACTTAAACCCCCTTAACAACCAGACCAATTTTCAGCTTTCAGCGCTCTCACATTTTGAATGACAATTACTCAGTCATACAACACTGCACCCATATGATTTTTGCGTCCTTTTTTTCACACAAATAGAGCTTTCTTTTGGTGGTATTTAATCATCGCTGGGTTTTTTATTTTTTGCGCTATAATTAAAAAAAGACCGAAAATTTTGTAAAAAAATGATTTTTTTCCGTTTCTGTTATAAAATTTTACAAATTAGTAATTTTTCTTCATAAATTTTGGCCAAAATTTATACTGCTACCTATTTTTGGTAAAAAAAAAAAACAAATTAGTGTATATTATTTGGTCTTTGTGAAAGTTATAGAGTCTACAAGCTATGGTGCCAATCACTGAATATTGATCACACTTGATTTACTGACGGCCTATCTCATTTCCTGAGACCCCAACAAGCCAGGAAAGTACAAATACCCCCCAAATTACCCCTTCTTGGAAAGTAGACATTCCAAGGTATTTAGTAAGAGGCATGGTGAATTTTTTGAAGTTGTAATTTTTTCCCACAATTCTCTGCAAAATGAATTTTTTATTTTTTTTATTTTTTTTCCCCAAAATTGTCATATGTTAACAGGTTATTTCTCACACTCAGCATATGCATACCACAAATTACTCCCCAAAATACATTCTACTACTCCTCCTGAGTATGGCGATACCACATGTGTGACACTTTTACACAGCCTGGCCACATACAGAGACCCAACATGTAGGGAGCGCCATCAGGCGTTCTAGGAGCATAAATTACACATATAATTTCTTGACTACCTCTTGCACTTTTGAAGGTCCTGGAGCACCAGGCCAATGGAAACGCCAAAAAAAATGACCCCATTTTGGAAAGTAAACACCCCAACGTATATTCTGGGAGGCATAGTGAGTCTTTTGAACATGTCGTTTTTTCCACAAGTTTTTGGAAAATGTGGAAAGAAAATGAAAACGCATTTTTTTTTTTACACAAAGTTGTCCATTTATACAGAAACACATTTTTTTTTTTACGCAAAAGTAAAAGAAAGGTGTAAAAGGTTTTTGAACACCTTTTTTGCTGTACAAGTTTTCTGAGTGATACGGAGGGTCTTATATGCAACCCCACAAATGAAAGGTTTTACCCCAGTAAAAAAAACCGCAAAGGTAACCGGACCACGAGGTCCTGGAAGTTTTCACGTTCTCCATCAGTTCTTTAATATACACATTAAATACGAGGATCTTGCGGACTACCGCGAGGGATGTACAACCCAGAGACATACACCGGTCCGACACATTTTCACAGTGTGTAC
>BLSH010263430.1:670520-682050 GCA_018402905.1 Glandirana rugosa
AAATTCCCCCAACAATCTGATCGTAGAGCACGATCGTAGCGATCGTTGTTCTATGCAGAGCTTGATCTGCAACTCAAAGCAGCGGTATGTGAAATCTCTAATTTCTGCTATCTGTCCTCAGAGCAACAGCACAGACAGCAGTAGTAAAGTAATCTATCTCAGGATGCAGGATCAGGTCTTAAAATGTCTCAAATCTGTCCCTCACGCAGTCAGCTACCTTTCCCTACACTAACCCAAGGAGCATGTGACTGCAGCACTGTGACTCCAGCTTATAAAGAGGCTGGGTCACATGATGCACCGGCCAATCACAGCCATGCCATTAGTAGGCATGGCTGTGATGGCTTCTAAGGGCAAACCAGTGAAACACTTGTTGATTGGCTGCCCTGCAGCTTCTCAACACGTGGAGTAAAATAGCAGAACCCTGGACCGAACCCGAACGATTTTTGAAATGTCCGGGTCCAGGTCCGTGCCACGAACACCCGAAAGTTCGGTACGGACCCGAACGTTACAGTCCGGGTTCGCTCAACACTACTTAGGATGTCTTCCTTAAGCTTATAATTAACGATGTGGCAGATGACATCTCTGGGTGGGTCTGAGTCTCTACCCCTCGGTCTCAGCGCCCTGTGAAGGCGTTCAAACTCAATGGGAGTTTCTGGTGGGCGACCAAGGAGGTCGTTGAATATGGATACAGTGGCTTGAGTGATTCTGGTGGGTTCTACTGTCTCCGGTATCCCTCTCACTCGGACGTTATGTCTTCGTCCCCTGTTGTCTAGGTCCTCTAAATGGCGGTGAAGGTTTCTCAGTAAGGTGTCCTGCAGACATGCTTTGGACTGTATTTGGTGGAGTTCTATGTCATGGCGTTCCGTTGTTGTTTCAAGGATGTCTATGCGATTGGTCACAATTTGCATGCCTTGTTTCAGGTCTGTAATGGCGGCCGCTAATGCGGATTTTATATCTTCAGCCACTGTTCTCAGGTCCTGCGTGTTCAGTGGTTGTGGGTGGCCTGTTTGTGGGTGGAGGGGGGAAGCAGCCTGTTGGGGTGCCGTTAGATTGTTGTGGGGGTTTTTTGCTGGGGGCACGTGTGGGGGGAGCGGAGGCTGTTGATGTTCTGTTCGGGGCCTGTGTTTCGCGAGATTGGGATCGGAACATCTCCGGGATGTTGTGGCTCCCTTGCATTTCATTATCTCTTGGGGATCTGGAGCGGGATTGAGGAGGGGTGTCTTTGTTTTTCCCCATGTGGCGAATGTTGTATGCCTCCAGAAATTAGAAAGCTCACCTCTGGGTCCTGCGCTGTTCAGTTAGGCCTCCATCATGGAGGGGGGGTTAAGCCAGGAAATGTTGCTGCTTTGTGCCCTTTCTGTAGAAGATGGGGCGCTTTATTGCCTAGGATGAGCTGAGGGTACAGGCAGGGAAGGCTTGAGGAGTTTCCAGGCTTGGGCAGGGGGGAGTCTGTTGCGCCGCCGGTCCCGGCGCTTGTAGGCCGCAAAGCCGCGGCCTCGATTTTCGGGTCCGCGGGAACCGGGCACCGATCCGCCCGATACCGAGCTTAAAATGTAGCTAGAGATGCGGTGAGTGTAGCCTGGGTGAGCTGGGCTTTCGTTCACTCACCTCCCGGTCGGATTCCCTTCGATTGTGTGTTCGTGTGGCGGAGCTCTTGAATGTGCGTCCGCTCCAGCCGACGTCCGGACACGCCCCCCCCGAAGATGATTTTACAACACTGATATGGCTCCCTCCGGCTGAAATAGACTTTTCACACACAGTTTGAAGATGATTTTACAACACTGATATGGCTCCCTCCGGCTGAAATAGACTTTTCACACAGTTTGAAGATGATTTTACAACACTGATATGGCTCCCTCCGGCTGAAATAGACTTTTCACACACAGTTTGAAGATGATTTTACAACACTGATATAGCTCCCTCTGGCTGAAATAGGCTTTTTACACACAGTTTGAAGATGATTTTACAAATAGACTTTTCACACACAGTTTGAAGATGATTTTACAACACTAATATTGCTCCCTGGGGCTGAAATAGGCTTTTCACACACACTTTGATGATGATTTTAGAACAGTTATCTTTCCCTTAAAGCAACAGCTGGAACCTTTCCCTGTACAAGTTGGAGATGATTTTAGAAGAATAATCTTTCCCTTAAAGCAACAGACTCTACCTAGTCCAGTCAGATCGTTCTGTGCAGCAGGATGAGGTGTGAAATCTGTCTCTCAAAGCACCTGTACTAGTATTTCTCCCTCCCTCAAAGCACTAGTACTAGTATCTCTCCCTTGTCAACAATCAGATCTTTCAGTAATGCAGGATGAGATGTTCTGCAATCTGTCCCTCACAGAGCCAGCAGCATCCTCTTCCTAAACTATCCTGAGAGCATATGACATGCAGCACGGTGACTCCAGCCCCATATAGAGGCTGGGTCACATGGTGCACTGGCCAATCACAGCCATGCCATTAGGCAGCTTTTCAACACGTTGAATAAAATACCAGAACCCGGACCCAAACCCAGACTTTTTTTGAAAAGTCCGGGTTCGGGTCCGGGTCCCCGGACACCCAAAAGTTCGGTACGGACCCGAACTTTACAGTTCAGGTTCGCTCAACTCTACTTATAAAGTTTGGTCACATTTAGAGTTGAGCGAACCCGAACTGTAAAGTTTGGGTCCGTACTGAACTTTCGGGTGTCCGTGTCTCGTATCCGAACCCGAACGTTTGAGAAAAAGTCCAGGTTCGGGTTCTTGGTTCTGGTATTTTATCACGCATGCTGAATAGCTGCAGGGCAGCCAATCAACTAGCGTTTCACTGGTTTTCCCTAGAAGCCATCACAGCCATGCCTACTAATGGCATGGCTGTGATTGGCCAGTGCATCATGTGACCCAGCCTCTTTATAAGCTGGAGTCACTTAGTGCTGCAGTCACATGCTCTCTGAGACTCTGACTAGTGTAGGGAGAGGATGCTGCCGGCTATGTGAGGGACAGATTGCAGATATATATAATAACATCTCATCGATCTGATTGTGGACTAGGTAGAGACTACTACTACTGCTTTAAGGGACAGATTGCAGATCTCATCCTGCATTACAGAACGATCTGCTTTGAGGGACAGATTGCAGATCTCATCCTGCATTACAGAACGATCTGACTGAACTAGGTAGAGTCTACTGCTTAGAGGGACAGATTGCAGATCTCATCCGGCATTACAGAACGATCTGACTGGACTAGGTAGAGTCTATTGCAGATCTCATCTTGCATTAAAGAACGATCTAACTGGACTAGGTAGAGTCTATTGCAGATCTCATCCTGCATTACAGAACGATCTGACTGGACTAGGTAGAGTCTACTGCTTAGAGGGACAGATAATTGTTCTAAAATCATCGCCTACTCCTATAGGGTCAGGTTCCTGCTGTTGCTGTAAGGGACAGATTATTATTGTTCTATAATCATCTCCTAGTTCTAAAGGGAGAGGTTCCTGCTGGTCCTGTAAGCGACAGATAATTGTTCTGAAATCATCGCCTACTCCTATAGGGTCAGGTTCCTGCTGTTGCTGTAAGGGACAGATTATTATTGTTCTATAATCATCTCCTAGTTCTAAAGGGAGAGGTTCCTGCTGGTCCTCTAAGGGACAGATAATTGTTCTGAAATCATCGCCTACTCCTATAGGGTCAGGTTCCTGCTGTTGCTGTAAGGGACAGATTATTATTGTACTATAATCATCTCCTAGTTCTAAAGGGAGAGGTTCCTGCTGGTCCTGTAAGGGACAGATAATTGTTATAAAATCATCGCCTACTCCTATAGGGTCAGGTTCCTGCTGCTCCTGTAGAAGAATAAGAATTTATTATTAATTTTTTTTGTAGTAATAAATACTTAAATAGTGCTACATAGTACATTTGCGTGCAGAATGAGGAGAGGGTCAAATAAGGGACGTGGTCGTGGTGCTGCTGGTGCTGCTGGTGTTGGTGAAGCTCCTGTTGGAAGGAGAGGACATGGTCGATCTGTGCCAGCTACACGCACATCTGAAACACCTTCCTCAGGAGCGAGTAGCCGATAGAACCTTCAATGTTATATGTTAGGCCCGAATGCCGCTTAATGAATGGTGAGGCCAGAACAAGTACTGGCGATAGTATATTGGGTGGCTGACAATGCCTCCAGTTCCTTCACATTTTCTCCCTCCCGGTCCCTTGATGAAAGCTCAGAGTTGACACCTGAACCCCATGGCCACCTGTCTTTCACCTCAGCCCCTTGTAAATTAGCCAAGCAGTCTGAGCCCCAAGTCATGTAAGAAACTATTATGTTTTTGATGACTCTCCTGTTGTGCTTTCCGTGGGCCATCCACATAGCGCTGCCCCAGAAGTGGAAGACATTGAGTGCACCGATGCCCAACCACTTCTGTTGCAGGATGAGGACATGGAAACACCAGCACAGCACGTCTCTGATGATGACGAAACACAGGTGCCAACTGCTGCAGCTTCCCTCAGTGTGCAGACTGACAAGGAGGGCAGTGGTGAAGGGTGTGTGGAAGATGATGTGGAGGAGGTTGATGAGGTCCTAGACCCCACATGGAATGAGGGTCATGCGAGTGACGTGTGCAGTTTGGAGGAAGAGGTGGTGGTCGCACAGAGGCACCAGCACAGCAAAAGAGGAAGCAGGTTGCAAAAGCGGAGCGAGCGTCCCCTAGACATTAGGGACCTAGCACACCAAAGGCAGCTCAAAGGCATTACCCCGCGCCGCAGTTCTTCAGACAATGTGCTGACGACAAGACACGAGTGGTTTGCAAGCTGTGCAATGATAGCCTGAGCCGAGGCATAAATGTTCTTAATCTGACCACAACATGCATGATCAGGCATCTAAATTCAAGGCACAAGCTGCATTGGAATAATTACTGCAAAATCCAAGAAAGGTCTCGGCCTCCTCCTGCTTCCTCTTCTGCTGCTGCCTCGGCCTCTTCCTCCACCTCTACAGTGACAGTGTCACCTACCACCCAGCAAACAGAGCATGTGACAGCACCGCCACCGTCCCCAAGCATTTCCAAAGGGTCCCATGGAAGCTTACAGCTCTCCATCTCCCAAACACTGGAGAGAAAGAGGAAGTACCCCCCTACCCACCCGCGATCCCCGGCCCTGAATGCCAGCCAAAATTACTGGCCTTTGAAATGCTGTCATTCCATCTGGTGAACACGGACAGTTTTAAAAACCTGATGGCGGTGGCTGTCCCACAATATGTGGTTCCCAGCCGCCACTACTTTTCCAGGTGAGCCATCCCTTCCCTGCACAAACAAGTTGGGGACAAGATCAAGTGTGCACTGCGCAATGCCATCTGTGGCAAGGTCCACATAACCACTGATACATGGACCAGTAAGCATGGGCAGGGACGCTATATCTCGCTAACTGCACACTGGGCAAATGTAGTGGCGGGTGGGCCTGACGCGGATAGCAGTTTGGCGCATGTCCTTCCGCCATTGAGGATTGCAGGGCATTTCTCTTTGGCTCCTGTTGCCTCCTCCTCCTACTGCGCTTCCTCCTCCTCGACCACCTCCTCATCCGCTCAGCGTAACACCTTCATCATCAACTTCAGCACATCCAGGGGGAAACGACAGCAGGCTGTTTTAAAACTGATATATTTGGGGGATAAACCCCACACTGCGCAGGAGCCGTGGATGGGCATTGAACAACAGACCGATAAGTGGTTGTTGCCACTGAGCCTAAAGCCCGGCCTGGTGGTGTGCGACAATGGCCGAAATCTCGTAGCGGCTCTGGGCCTAGCCGGTTTGACGCACATCCCTTGCTTGGTGCATGTGCTAAATTTGGTGGTACAGGAATTTCTAAAAAACTACCCGGATATGTCAGAGCTGCTGCACACAGTGCAGGCCGTCTGTGCGCACTTTCGGCATTCTCACCCTGCTGCTGCTCGCCTGTCTGTGCTGCAGCGGAACTTCGGCCTTCCCGCTCACCACCTCCTATGCGACGTGCCCACAAGGTGGAACTCCACCTTGCACATGCTGGAGAGACTGTGCGAGCAGCAGCAGGCAATAGTGGAGTTTCAGCTGCAGCATGCACGTGTCAGTCGCACTGCGGAACAGCACCACTTCACCACCAACGAGTGGGCCTCCATGCGAGACCTGTGTACCGTATTGCGGTGTTTTGAGTACTCCACCATCATGGATTATTGTCAGTGTAAAAATTGCGCAGCCTTCAAATTTACACTGATCAGCGCCCACGGTGCACACAGTCACTGGAATAATATATAGCTACAAATTGATTCAAAACAAATGATGGTAATAAAAGCCGCCGTTTAGTTTAAAAGTACATTCACAAGGTATACACCTAAAAATAACACAGCCACAACTGAAAGAAGTGTATAACAGCGCTTTCATAATCCACGGAATGGAAGGGTGCAAAGGTCAAGGAGTCTCAATTATTATGAGTGAAAGTTCTTTCAAGCTTGAAGCCACCAACCACCAGGTGTCAGTCGACACAACGCGTGCGCCTTCCCCAGTGAATTGCCTGCTTACCAGAAACGTTCTTTTACAGTGCCCACATCATTACTTGGCAGGTCCGCCTCTCACCAGTCACTCCACGGTATCGATGTGTACCCAATGAAAAAAAAGCCTCACATAGTATAATACCATTTCACACCTTTATTGCACCCCCCACTTAAAACACACTTACAAGATTCAAAGATAAAAACAGCGAGTGTAAATGTCAATATTTGTCGTTTAGACGTCTCACCGATCCAGCTGTCCTCACGGTGTGTATACACCGCTTTCCACAACTCGTCCTGGAGCGCAAGCGTCACGTCCTGTCGTGGGGTCACGCACTGACGCGTTTCGTCAACACAACTTCTACGGAGGGCGTGACCCCACGATCCGCACCTCTAACTAAATATTCTCAAAACCTAGGTGGGACGCAAGTCCCAACCTATCAGCAATCAGTTGCACTCCGGCCGTCAGCTTAAAGCGGTAGTAAACCCATCCATTTAACAGTTTAAAGACCAGTTACATTTCCGGCACATGCCAGAAAAGTAACACTCCCATTGGTTATGCTCTAAACCAAACTGTCAAACCATCCAATGGCTGGTGTCATAGCTGATCACATGTGCAGCATCATGGCATTTGTAGATTAAACAGAGGCCAAGATGGCAGCTTCCGTGGCTGAAAATGATCGGAGGGTTTACTACCACTTTAATACGGCCGTCAATTAACAGCTTAACAACCTGTTGCCATTTTTAACATACTATCGTATTATTACGGCAATATCCCAGTAATCCCTCAGTAACTATAATTGTCACTCACAACAAATTACTTGAGATAATTTAGCTGATATTTCAAACACTGGGGAACAGCTGATTGCCGATGGTTAATATCAATCAATATAATAGCAAACAACATCATAAAAACTTGATTATACTTCATCTGTTATTTAAAAAGATTACCTCTTATAATCAAATGGTTCAATAAAAACACAATACCATGGTATATACAAAAAATTGCAGTGACATAGCAAAATTAATTATCCTAGCGTTCTCGTTATTGGCAAAGTAAATAAATTCAAATAAAAAAGATTACACCTGATAATACAGGCATTCTAATATAACAGTGTGGAATCCCTATAATTAGCTATACTAAGAATCACATTATCGGTTTATCAACCCTCATTATTATATATATATTCATTAAACCTCAAATAAAACTACTCAAATCCAATTCTATCTACCAGGATCAGATACCAGCAAATCATTTTAATATTTGGAGAGCAAATATATAAACTGTACTCTTGATCAAATCTAATGAATATCTGAGCATCCCAGTCATAGGTCCAAAGGTGGGACATACACCCATCTCTCAACATGGTGGGAATATACCTCTCCCAACAGTGGGCCCACAACCAGCACGCTGAATATTCAGATAGTAAAAAAAGTTACCCCCATCTAATATAGATTATATCAAATCATCCAAGTGTATATATCTCACCTATGTGTCACTAATAAAGCAGTTTATATCCAGGTCTATGTTCAACCCTTTCGGGTCCAAACAGTCGGCGAGATATATCCACTTGGTTTCTAACTTAAAGATCTCTCTCACTAAATTAGCACCTTGCCATGGTGGTGTTAGCTTCTCTATGCCCCAAAATTTTAAACATGTGGGGTTCCCATTATGAACTTGTCTGAAGTGTAGTGAGACACTATGTTCTCTAAACCCTTGTTTTATATTCTGAATATGCTCAGATATCCTAACTTTTAATTTTCTCTTGGTTCTCCCAATATATATTAAATTTAAAAAAACACATTAGAGCATACATCACTTAGCTCGTAATGCGTGTGATTAAGTCTTCAATGGCAAAAGTCTTATTGTTAGTTGGGGACGTGAAACGTTCCATTTTCCTGAGTGGTTCTTTGATTTCTCTGCACGCTCGACATCTTCTGCAAGAGAAGAAACCTTTTTGTTCCCAAAACGTAGGTGGCCTGCTAGGGGGATCTATAATTTTTTTAACAATTTTATCTCCTATACTCTGGGCCTTTTTGTAGATAAATTTTGGCACAGGGGGCAATACCTTATTTAGTGTTTTGTCCATGCCTAGGCAATGCCAGTGATCTTGAAAGATTTTCTCCACTTCTCTGAACTGAGAATGGAAGTTAGTAATGAAGCCATATTGATGGTCATTTTGACTTTCAGATGTAATCACTTTATCTTTCACAAGCTCCTCTCTTCGTATCAAGCTGATATCTTGTATAATTTTATCTAGATCTTCTGGTCTATAACCCTTTGTAACAAATCTTTGTTTGATTGTTTGAGATTGCTCCAAAAAATCAGTCTCACTGGTACAATTTCTTTTAATCCTCATTATCTGACCTTTTGGAATATTCCGTAGCCATGCCGGATGGTGTCCACTATGTATAGGAAGATAACTATTCCTATCTGTTACTTTGAAGAGCACAGATGTCTCCAGTTTGTTCCCTCTTCTATAAATATTGAGGTCCAAAAAGTTCACTTACTCCCGACTGTAGTTGGACGTTAGCACAATATTCTTTGTATTATTATTCAGTTCACTCAGGTACAGTACTAATGAATCCTCCGTGCTCTCCCAAATAAACGGGAGGTCATCAATATATCTTTTGTAGTGTTGAGCGAACCCGGAGTGTAACATTCAGGTCTGTACCGAACTTTGGGGTGTCCGGGACCTGGACCCGAACACAGACATTTTAAAAAAACGTTAGGGTTCAGGTTCTGGGGTTCTGGTAGTTGATCACGCATGTTGAATAGCTGCAGGGCAGCCAATCAACAAGCATTTCCCTGGTTTACCCTTAGAAGCCATCACAGCCATGCCTACTAATGGCATGGCTGTGAATGGCCAGTGCATCATGTGACCCAGACTCTATATGAGGCTAGAGTCACAGTGCTGCATGTCATATGCTCTTGGGTTAGTGTAGGGAGAGGATGCTGCCGGCGTTTTTGTGAGGGACAGATTGCAGACATTTTAACATCTGATCCTGCATCCTGAGATTACTACTACTGTTTCTCTGAGGAACAGATTGCAGAAATTTGAGATTTCAAATACTGCTGCTTTGAGTGACACATTGCAGATCAAACCCTTCATAACACAATGATCGTTACGATCGTACACAACAATCAGATTGTGGGATCGTACACAACGATCAGATTGTGTGTGTAATTTTAGATTTCGCATACTGCTGCTTTGAGCAATCTGACTGCACTAGGTAGAGGCTTCTGCTTAGAGGGACAGATTATTGTTCAAAAATCATCTCCTAGTTCTAAAGGGAGAGGTTCTAGCTGCAGCTGTAAGTGACACATTATTGTTCAAAAATCATCTCCTAGTTTATTTGATTTAAATTTATTTTCCCTATCCCAATTTTTTTGTAGGGCACTTGCCCCACTCTTACCCCCATTTTACTTCCTTTTGCAGCCCTCTAGCACTTGCCATGACTTTGTTACAGCCATTTTTGTGCCTAAAAGTTCGGGTCCCCATTGACATCAATGGGGTTCGAGGTCCGGGATAACGTTCGGGCAACGTTCGGTGCCGAACCCGGACTTTTTCCCAAAGTTCGTTTGGACCCGCAGAACCCGAACTTCCAGGTGTTCGCTCAACTCTAATCTTTTGTACACCAGGAGCTCCTTTCTGGGCTTACCAAAGATCACCCTATACTCCCATTCTGCGATGAAAAGATTGGCGAGGCTGGGCGCAAACTTAGCCACGCCAGTTTTCTGAGAAAAGAACTGACCCTGGAACCAAAAATAATTATGTGCTAGACAAAAGTCCAGCACATCTCTTAAAAAAGATTTTTTGTTCAAACGGTATCTCTTCCCTCTGACTTAATTCCCAATTAAGGGCCAACAATGCATCGTCGTGTTGTATTATTGTGTATAACGAGGAGACGTCTGCTGTCACTAGAAACGTCTCCTCATTATCTTTAAGATTGACCTCTTGCAAAATTTGTAAGAAATTTTTTGTGTCCTTCAGATAAGCTTTTGTTTTAATAACACTTCCTTGCAGGAAGCGGTCAAGATACTCTCCAATAATGGTTGACACTGAACCTATGCTGTTTACTATAGGTCTGGCGGGGGGATTTTCTTGATTTTTATGAATTTTTGGCAAAGTGTAAATGGTAGGTATCCTACTCACACTTGATACCAAATATTTTTTCTCTTTTTTTGTCAAAACATGAGCCTGTAGCCTGCGTCCACGAGATATGTTAATTCATTAGTGTACTGACTCGTAGGATCACCCTTTAATTTAACATATGTGTCCGTATCCTTCAACATATTCGTCAGTTGATCAATATAATATTGTTTAGTCAGAATCACTACTCCTCCGCCTTTATCAGCCGGCCTTACAATAAATTCTTTATTTGTTTCCAATCTCTTAATCCCTTCCCGCAAATAATATGGGTTAGTGTTCTTAACTGGTACCACTCTCTCCAAATACCTTAACACCACATTTTTAAAAAGTTCAAGATACTGGTTATTGTTTTTTTGTGGGTTGAATACAGACTTGTTTCTTAGTCCGCTATCCAATCCATTTACTGATCCTGGATTACCTCTTTGAGTATAAGAGGCATTATTCAAGAAATGTTCCTTAATACTCAACTTCCTTATATATTTGTGTACATCTACGTATACATTAAATTTATTAACTGGTTGTCTCATACCACATTTGAGTTCCAGACATTAAACTGCCTTCTCTTCAGGGGTCAGTTCTATTCCACTTAAGTTATATATAGTGTTGAGCGAACCCGGACTGTAACGTTCGGGTCCGTACCGAACTTTCGGGTGTCCGGGGCCCGGACCCGAACACGGACATTTCAAAAAATGTTCGGGCTCGGGTCCGGGGTTCTGGTATTTTACTCCACGTGTTGAGAAGCTGCAGGGCAGCCAATCAACAAGCGTTTCACTGGTTTGCCCTTCAAAGCCATCACAGCCATGCCTACTAATGGCATGGCTATGATTGGCCAGTGCACCATGTGACCCAGCCTCTTTATAAGCTGGAGTCACTTGATGCTGCAGTCACATGCTCTTG
>BLSH010263462.1:16250-27808 GCA_018402905.1 Glandirana rugosa
CTCACGCAGGCCCGCAGGAGGTTTATCTTTGTCAAAGAAGCCCCACATTTTATGAGATACTTGTTATATATTGACGCGGTCCAAAACCCCCCACTATCTCTATCAGCTAGACCGTTTCGGAGTTATAGGAGGGTGACTACGGACAATTAAGAGGATGTAGGAGGAGGATAAAACAAGATTGGACACTAATAATAATAATATGTCCTAAATATATCGCGGGTGTCAAACGCATCACGAAATGTTACAATCCCGTCTGTCATGTTAATGTTACGTTAAGTTATGTCCTCCTTAGTCTCCGGGACGGGGAATCTTGAATGTTAGATTCTAGAAACGGGTCGTGGAAACCTGTATATAAGACTATAGGCATCAGTGGGAGGATATTGAGGCTTTGCCAGATCGACTATCTCTATCACCCCCCAAAACCTGGCGCAGTTATATATTGTTCATAGAGTATTTTACACCCCGAAGAAACGGTTTCTATTTGGAGGAAGCCCGGACGCACTCGGTTCTAGATGTGAAAGGGCAATAGGAGATCTGATCCACATGCTTTAGAGGTGCCCCAAGCTGCGCAGATATTGAGAGAGGGTTCTTGGGAAAATAAATCAGGTCTTTGAACTGGAACTGACCCTTGAACCGGTTTTGTGCATATTAGGACACCTCGATCGGAGTATGGGAATAAGACCTAAGCATAGGCGTGCGCACATAGGGTGGCAGGTGTGCCTGGGCACACCCTAATCACCCTGTACTGTGCGGATTACCCCTAGGGAATCTCTGTCCTCAGTCCCTTTCTCTGGCTCAAAAGTGAGACATCAGGGGTCTTTTAGGCCCCTGATATTTCATCAAAGGCCCCCAGCAGCGCTCCTAAATAAAATTGTAAAAATATATATATATATATATAATATTGTAAAAAATAATAAAAAAAACTCTAAATTGTAAAAAAATAAATAAAATAAAATAAAAATAAACTACTGACACCGATCTCTGCCCTTCTGACATATATAAGATACATCTTTATTCGTCCCACAGTGGGGAAATTTCTTTGTTACAGCAGCATGAAAAAATAAAAGCTAAATGCTAAATGCAAATATATAGACAATACACATACTATAGTATACAAGTATATACACAACACAACACACACACACTTGTATTTGATGGCACTTTGTGGTGCCACCCTAATGCAATAGGCTGCTCACACCTACGGACCTAAGAGATTAGCAGAAGAAAGATGCCAATACCAGGCTAGAAAACAGATTGCCTGGAAATGGTTGGATAATAAACCCCCGACAACAACAGACTGGCAGGAAAGGATGAACACTATAATTATAAGGGAAAAAATGGTATACTTGAGAAGGGGTAAAAGTAGTGAATTTGAAAAAATCTAGAACAGCTGGATAGAGAACTCAGGGGTGTTGCCTAGAGAAGCACTTGCTAGCGAAAAAAAACTTTTTCACCTGCTATCTCTCCTTGTCATTCTTCAGGGGAGTAGTAGAATGAACTCTGATTGAGACAAGGCTTGGGGGGGGGGAAGGGTGGCAGGGGTAGGAAATAGGGGAGGGAGGTTAAGTTAGAGTATAATTTATGCTATTTATTGTATGGATATAATGTATGATTTATATATGGAAATGGAAAAAAAAAAGATTAGGGGTTTGGCGCTTGGATTAGGGGGGCAGTGCCCCTGCACCCCTAACAGAGCGGTCGCCACTGATCAGATCATTATGTGTATGGCCACCATACAAGACATATGAAGAATATATCAAGTTGCCCTCATTTACTGTTTCGTTTCAAATGCCACTTTATACTTATATTGACATACCTCCTTAGACCCAGTCTGTCTGCAAAGTATGGTCATTGGTCAACTCCTGACTTGGCAACACTCTCCAGCAGCTTAACCACTTACCTACCGGGCACTTTTACCCCCTTCCTGCTCAATCCAGTTTTCAGCTTTCAGCGCTTTCTCACTTGAATGACGATTGCGCGGTCATGCAACACTGTAACCATATGAAATTTTTATTATAGAGCTTCTTTGGTGTTATTTAATCAGCACTGGGTTTTTTATTTTTTGCTAAATAAACAAATAAAGACTGAAAATTTTAAAAAAATAACTTTTTCATAGTTTGTTATAAAATTTGGCAAACAGGTTATGTTTCTCCTTCACTGATGGGCATTGTTAGGCTGCATTGATAAGCACTGATGAAGAGGCACTGGCAGGTTCTGGTAGGCAGCACTGATGGGCACTGATAAGCGGCACTGATAAGTGACACTGATGAGGAGACACTGATAGGTAACACTGATGAGGAGACACTGATGGGCACTTATTGGCAGCACTGGTGGGCACAGATTGGCAGCACTGGTGGGCACTGTTGGGACTGCACTGATATTCAGGACACTATTAATCAGTGCGCTGATTATCAGTGTACGTCCCTTTTAGAGAAGCAGATTATCCGCTCTCTTCTTCTCTCCTCATGCTGTCAGCGTGAGGAAAGGAGCGCCAATAACCGGCTTCTGCTTACATCCATGATTAGCTGTGATTAGACACAGCTGATCACATGGTAAAGAGCCACTGATTGGCTCTTTACCTCAATCTGTGATCAGCAGTGTTCTGCGGACACTGTGATGACAGAGTGCACTGCCTGCGCCCCGCACAAGGTTTAGGAGTGTCTATGGGAATGTTTGACCATTCTTCCAGAAGCGCATTTGTGAGGTCAGGCACTGATGTTGGATGAGAAGGCCTGGCTCACAGTCTCCGCTCTATTAGAGTTGAGCGAACCCGAACTGTAAAGTTCGGGTCTGTACCGAACTTTGGGGTGTCCGTGACCCGGACCCGAACCCGGACATTTGAAAAAAAGCTTGGGTTCTGGGTTCGGGTATTTGATCCCGCCTGTAGAATAGCTGCAGGGCAGCCAATCAACAAGCGTTTCACTGGTTTGCCCTTAGAAGCCATCACAGCCATGCCTACTAATGGCATGGCTGTGATTGGCCAGTGCATCATGTGACCCAGCCTCTTTATAAGCTGGAGTCACAGTGCTGCATGTCACATGCTCTCTGGGTAGTGTAGGGAGAGGATGCTGCCGGCGCTGTGAGGGACAGATTGCAGATCTAATAACATCTCATCCTGCATTACAGAACGATCTGATACTGGAGTAGGTAGAGTCTACTGCTTTTAGGGACAGATTATTGTTCTAAAATCATCGCCATTTCCACCTACATTGCCACGGTCACTGCCTAGTCAACCTCTAGGTTCCTACTCCACATCCACCCCCCCTTCCTATTTTAATTTTTTTTATTTGATTTTAATTTATTTTCCCTATTCCCATTTTTTTGTAGGGCACTTGCCCTACTCTTACATCCATTTTACTTCCTTTTGCAGCCCTCTAGCACTTGCCAGGACTTTTTTACAGCCATTTTTGTGCCTAAAAGTTCGGGTCCCCATTGACTTCAATGGGGTTCGGGGTCAAGTTTGGTACTGAACCCAAACTTTTTCGCGCAGTTCCGCCGAACCCACCAAACCCGAACATCCAGGTGTTCGCTCAACTCTACTCTCTAATTCATCCCAAAGGTGTTCTATCAGGTTGAGGTCAGGACTCTGTGCAGGCCAGTCAAGTTCCTTCACCCCAAACTCGCTCATCCATGTCTTTATGGACCTTGCTTTGTGCAGTGGTGCGCAGTCATGTTGGAACAGGAAGGGGCCATCCCCAAACTCTTCCCACAGAGCTGGGAGCATGAAATTGTCCAAAATATCTTCATATTCTGATGCCTTAAAGTGATTGTAAAGGCTCTTTTTTTTTTGTTATACTTACCTGCTCTCTGCAGTTGGTTTTGCCCGGAACCTCCTCTTCTCGGGTCCCTCTTCTGCTCTCCGGGCCACTCCCTCTGTTGAGTGCCCCTCTACCAGCAGTTTGCTATGGGAGCACCTCAGACATGGAGCCCCGACCCCACCCCCTCTCTCCCCTGAATGGCTGACTGATTTTGATTGACAGTCGCTGGAGCCAATGGCGCCGCTGCTGTTTTTCAGCCAATCAGGAGGAGTGTATGGGACAGCGAAGACACTCGTGGACATCGCTGGAGAGAGATGGGGCTCAGGAAAGTATTTGGGGGGCTGCTACACACAGAACGTTTTTTTTTATCTTAATGCATAGAATGCACCTTCTGCATTTACAACTCCTTTAAGAGTTCCCTTCACTGGAACTAAGGGGCCAAGCCCAACCCCCAAAAAACAACCCCTCACCATAATCCCCCCTCCACCAAATGATTTGGACCACTGCACAAAGCAAGGTTCATAAAGACAAGGATGAGCGAGTTTGGGGTGGAGGAACTTGACTGTCCTGCACAGAGTCCTGACCTTAACCCGATAGAACACCTTTGGGATGAATTAGAGTGGAGACTGTGAGCTAGGCCTTCTCATCCAACATCAGGGCCTGACCTCACAAATGCGCTTCTGGAAGAATGGTCCAACATTCCCATAGACACTCCTAAACCTTGTGGACAGCCTTCCCAGAAGAGTTGAAGCTGTTATAGCTGCAAAGGGTGGGCCAACTCAATATTGAACCCTACGGACTAAGACTGGGATGCCATTAAAGTTCATGTGCGTGTAAAGGCAGGTGTCCCAATACTTTTGGTAATATAGTGTACTTTTCTATATGTCTTTGGTTAAAAAAAAACGACATTATTGGGGACACTAGTATAGTTCTGATCATGATCCAGATACTGATACATACAGACAGTGTACTGGTTAATGGTAGTGATCAGTGACCTATAGTGGGACTGTGATAGTGTGGCGGATAATCTGGCGCTAACAGACACTGGTTGTAAGTAGGGTTGCCACCTTTTCTTCAAGTCAAGCCCGAACACGTTAGCGACACACACTTTTTTATAGTATAAACTATACACATATTTTACTATTAAATAACATTTATTATATGAAGTTAATAACAAGAGTCCCCCTTTAAATTAGAGTCCACAGAGTTCCCCTTTTTACATCTGAATCCGCAGAGTTTCCTTTCACAGTAAGGGGGAACTCTGCAGACTCTGATGTAAGGGAGAACTCTGGGGAATCTAACATAAGCGATGCTCTGGGAACCCTGATTTAAAGGGGAACAAACACTGAGAAGTCTGATGTATGGGGGAACACTGTGGGCTCTGGTGTAAAGGAGAAATGTGATGTAAGGGGTGCTCTGAGAACCCTGATTTATTTTACT
The DNA here is from genome assembly GCA_018402905.1 of Glandirana rugosa. Classification (NCBI taxonomy): domain Eukaryota; kingdom Metazoa; phylum Chordata; class Amphibia; order Anura; family Ranidae; genus Glandirana; species Glandirana rugosa. The sequence goes on from BLSH010263462.1 coordinate 21,449, forward strand.
GTACTCACTAAAGTAGGGGGCAGACTTCAGACACAGACAAGGACGGATGGTGAGCTCACTTACCCCTTGGCAGTTTGCTCCTCTCATTGAGATGTATTTAAGGCTGCTGAACTTCAAATTTCTGGTCCCCCGCGTTCCTTTTCTGAGGCACAGCGCCAGGGGGTTGGAGTGTGGGCAGACACAGATGCCCCCATGTGTGTGTTGGGGGGAGGGGTGGGTAGATGTGCTGGCTTTGGGCTGTGTGAAAGATTGTAACAGACACTCAGCTTAGACAACTGCAGCCAGCAACCCTGCTGGGAAGCCATGGTCCGGTCTGAATAATGTGTCCGGGTTTCAGGCAGTCTGAAACCCGGACGCATGATACCAAACCCTAACAGCCCGGGTGAATCCTGGACAGGTGGCAATCCTAGCTGGGAGGAACGCTCACTGACACTGACGTCACTAGTGGCACTAATACAGTGACCAGTCACAATAATGTACATTGTACTAATGACGCTGGCTGGGAAGGGGTTAACATCAAGGGGCAATCAAGGGGTTAACTATGTGTAACGCGTGCTGCTTTTTTCTCCCTTTTTTCTGGTGTCAGTACTCTCTATCTCGGTGCTGGTGTCAAATTAGGTGGTTGCGAGGCCCCTGTGAGTGTGAGGCCTTAGGCGACTGCCTACTTTGCCTAATTAGAGAGCCGCCTCTGCATACACTGAGGAGAGGAGAACTGTTTTACCTGCCATAGGATTTATATTACTGTCCATCCACTCCTGAGATTTACACAGCTCTGGTACACAGCACAGCCCCATCTAGCAGGGGCATTCGACTCATTTGTTCTCTACTGGAGTCCAACAACACTTAGGAGTCATTCACACAAACAACCAGGGGGGGTGGAAAAAGCAGGTGGTTGAGCTGACGCACGCATGAACAAACCCGTATAGGTCTTTTCCCTCCCCTAGCCTGTGACTGGACAGTGAAAGGAGAAGCAGCGCACTGGTGAGCTCATCTCTCTGCCACTCTGCTTTCTCCTTCTATCAGCATGCAATACATTTAATGATGTATTTGGGAAGAGACTCAGGGTGCGTCTGCACATGTGCCCCATCTCCAGTAAAGATGCCGGGGGGCTGGAGATGAGAGGCAAGACCTCTGCTGCAACCAATGCTGGGCTCCATTGCTTAGTAAGTATTTTGGGGGAGGGGGGTTTTAGACAGATGAGTGTTAAGGATCATTCATGTGCTTTGGTCTCTAAAGAGTGACCCAAATTTATATTGCTCTTCAGAGAACCTTTCACAGGCAGGGAGGAGGTGTTGCATAAAGTTCCCGCCGCTTGCTTTAACCTCTTGCATGCGGTTACAGAGTGCTTGCTGAGTGGCCCCATTTACTAGAATGGATTGTGACCAGTGGACATAGCACCCACATAAAGCAACAGGGGTATAATTCCTTCTTTGTATCTATCACCCATCTGAACAATGTTTATAAACAATGTTACTTTGTTTCCCTCTATCTCTTGTCTGATCAATGTTTATAAACAATGTTACTTTGTATCTCTCTATCTCCCGTCTGAACAATGTTACTTTGTATCTCTCTATCTCCCGTCTGAACAATGTTTATAAACAATGTTACTTTGTATCTCTCTATCTCTTGTCTGATCAATGTTTATAAACAATGTTACTTTGTATCTCTCTATCTCCTGTCTGAGCAATGTTTATAAACAACGTTACTTTGTATTTCTCTATCTCCTGTCTGAGCAATGTTTATAAACAAAGTTACTTTGTAGTTCTCTATCTCCTGTCTGATCAATGTTTATAAACAATGTTACTTTGTATCTCTCTATCTTCCATCTGATCAATGTTTATAAACAATGTTACTTTGTATCGCTTTATCTCCTGTCTGATCAATGTTTCTAAACAAAGTTACTTTGTATCCCTCTATCTCCTGTCTGATCAATGTTTATAAACAATGTTACTTTGTATCTCTTTATCTCCTGTCTGATCAATGTTTATAAACAATGTTACTTTGTATCTGTCTCTCTATCTCCTGTCTGAGCAATGTTTATTTATATACAATGTTACTTTGTATCTCTCTATCTCCCATCTGATCAATGTTTATAAACAAAGTTACTTTGTATCCCTCTATCTCCTGTCTGATCAATGTTTATAAACAATGTTACTTTGTATCTCTCTATCTCTTGTCTGATCAATGTCTATAAACAATGTTACTTTGTATCTCTCTATCTCCTGTCTGATCAATGTTTATTAACAATGTTACTTTGTATCTTTCTATCTCTTGTCTGATCAATGTTTATAAAAAATGTTACTTTGTATCTCTCTCCTGTCTGATCAATGTTTATAAACAATGTTACTTTGTATCTCTCTATCTCCTGTCTGATCAATGTTTATAAACAATGTTACTTTGTATCTCTTGTCTGATCAATGTTTATAAACAATGTTACTTTGTATCTCTCTATCTCCCATCTGATCAATGTTTATAAACAATGTTACTTTATATCTCTCTATCTCTTGTCTGATCAATGTTTATAAACAATGTTACTTTGTATCTCTCTATCTCTGTCTGATCAATATTTATAAACAATGTTATTTGTATCTATCTCCTGTCTGAGCAATGTTTATAAACAATGTTACTTTGTATCTCTCTATCTCTGCCTGATCAATGTTTATAAACAATGTTACTTTGTATCTCTCTATCTCCCGTCTGATCAATGTTTATAAACAATGTTACTTTGTATCTCTCCATCTCCCATCTGATCAATGTTTATAAACAAAGTTACTTTGTATCTCTCTATCCCCTGTCTGATCAATCTTTATAAACAATGTTACTTTGTATCTCTCTATCTCCTGTCTGATCAATGTTTATAAACAAAGTTACTTTGTGTCTCTCTATCTCCTGTCTGATCAATGTTTATAAACAATGTTACTTTGTATCTCTCTATCTCCTGTCTGAGCAATGTTTATAAACAATGTTACTTTGTATCTCTCTATCCCGTCTGAACAATGTTTATAAACAATGTTACTTTGTATCTCTCTATCTCCCGTCTGATCATTGTTTATAAACAATGTTACTTTGTATCTCTCTATCTCCTATCTGATCAATGTTTATAAAAAATGTTACTTTGTATCTCTCTATCTCTTGTCTGATCAATGTTTATAAACAATGTTACTTTGTATCTCTCTATCTCCCATCTGATCAATGTTTATAAACAATGTTACTTTGTATCCCTCTATCTCCCGTCTGATCAATGTTTATAAACAAAGTTACTTTGTATCTCTCTATCTCCTGTCTGATCAATGTTTATAAACAATGTTACTTTGTATCTCTCTATCTCCTGTCTGATCAATGTTTATAAACAATGTTACTTTGTATCTCTTTATCTCCGGTCTGATCAATGTTTATAAACAATGTTACTTTGTATCTCTCTATCTCCTGTCTGATCAATGTTTATAAACAATGTTACTTTGTATCTCTCTCCTGGCTGATCGATGTTTATAAACACTGTTACTTTGTATCTCTCTATCTCCCATCTGATCAATGTTTATAAACACTGTTATTTTGTATCCCTCTATCTCCTGTCTGATCAATGTTTATAAACAATGTTACTTTGTGTCTCTCTATCTCCTGTCTGATCAATGTTTATAAACAATGTTACTTTGTATCTCTCGATCTCCCATCTGATCAATGTTTATAAACAATGTTACTTTGTATCTCTCTATCTCCTGTCTGATCAATGTTTATAAACAATGTTACTTTGTATCTCTCTATCTCCTGGCTGATCAATGTTTATAAACAATGTTACTTTGTATCTCTCTATCTCCTGGCTGAGCAATGTTTATAAACAATGTTACTTTGTATCTCTCTACCTTCTGTCTGATCAATGTTTATAAACAATGTTACTTTGTATCCTTCTATCTCCCGTCTGATCAATGTTTATAAACAATGTTACTTTGTATCTCTCTATCTCCTATCTGATCAATGTTTATAAACAATGTTACTTTGTATCCTTCTATCTCCCGTCTGATCAATGTTTATAAACAATGTTACTTTGTATCCTTCTATCTCCCGTCTGATCAATGTTTATAAAATTGCCAGCAAGTATGAGGGAGGAGGAGGGAGTGCAGCAAGGTGGAAGGGCCGGATGTCCTATACAAGTCCTGTGTTCCACAACCAGTTAAAGGGATAAAACCCGGGGGAAATGTGGATTTGAAGCGATGCAATGAACACATTTTTTTGCTCCGACACTTTAAGTTCTATTTTTGTTTTTTAAACTCAGTGGTGCTGAATTTTAAACATCTACAAAGGACCCGGACCTCCTGGAAGACTTTGTCCGCAGCCACAGAACGCGCTTTATAATTCATTCTATCACCTAAAACGCGGTTCATTTCTAGAAAGATCTGAGCGAAAAAGCTTAGAATTTGCCGTTTCTTTGCCGCGCTGAGAATCTCGGCCTGCAGCTTATTTGTAGGGAATGTAAACATCCTAATCAAGCCTGGGAGCGGAGGATTTATAAAAGTCGCAGCCATCTTGACTCCAGATGGAATATTTTTTAAGCCCCCATCGACTCCACTTTACCATTTGCATAAAAACCATTTCCCGACTCATCTTAAATTTCCCGCAACCCTAAAAATAAGATTTTTTTTTTTTTTTTCAATTTTATTTACTTTTCAGAACTTTTTATTTTTACTTTTTTTTTTAACTGCTTGTGGAAAGTATTTTAGAACCCCCCCCCCCCCCAAGCAGTAACCCCCAAACCAAATGGTTTGCTTAAGCTGTGGGAAAGCATTGATCATTGGTCATACAATATAATGGAATAACTGCGGCTCCGTATCGTTAAAAAGGAATCAAGGAGTCAGCGACCCCGGGGCGTTTGCAGATAACGATCCTTTAGTGAGATGGACAGGGCCCCCTTTCCGATCATCTCTGCCCAAAGCGGAGAATTATTCTCCCCTCCCCTCCTGTATTTTCTCATTTCCAGCGAGCCACGGGACGCTGATAGTTTGTGATTATACCTTGGCGTCGCAAGCAAATGGAAAAAGTAAAAATATTAATTTAGTATGCGGAGCTTCTGGCAGAGTCGCGGTGTTCACCAACGCTTCCAGTCTTGGAATCCCCCAAAAATTATTTATCACCGGATATGGAGCACTGTGTGAGGGGAACAATAAATAAAAAGTAAAATGAAAAGCTTCGGAAAATACGATTAACACTGCTTGTCGAGTCATACATCCTGGAAAAACAGTTATAGTCGTGTTATTTTCCCTTTTATGTCTGTATTTGATCTTTATTTGATGACTTTTGCTTTAAATTTGTGTAGCCAATGGCCCCCTTAGGGGTGGCTGGTAGATGTGGTTCACCTGTCACCATAGGTGTGTGCACCACAAGGCGCAAGCAAACATGAGTGTATGTGTCAGAAGGGCAGAGGACGGTGTGAGTAGTTCATTTTTATTTTATTTTATTTTTTTAATTTTGTTTTTTTTATAATTTTTTACAATATTATATTTTATTATTTTTTTTTACAATATTATATTTTATTTTTTTTACAATATTATATTGTATTTTTTTTTACAATATTATATTTTATTATTTTTTACAAAATTATATTTTATTATTTTTTACAATACTATATTTTATTTAGGAGCCCTGCTGGGGGCTTTGGTGAAATATCAGGGGTCTAAACAGAGACAGAGAAAGAGGACAGAGATTCCCCAGTGCCTTTCTCTGCAGCCAGGCAGCAGGGGGAATCTGCACAGTGCAGAGGGATTACCTGCCACCCTATGTGCGCATGCCTATGCCTGTCAATTTGCCCTCAATCACACATCTTTCCTTCCGGAGTCACGGAACAGGCCGGTACTTTGTTTTTGTTGTTTTATTGAGGGAATAAACTTGGATAGGGTAGGGACTAGAGTTGAGCGAACCCGGACTGTAAAGTTCGGGTCCGTACCGAACGTTTGGGCTTCCGGGACCTGAACCCGGACCCGAACCCGGACTTTTCAAAAAAAGTCCGGGTTCGGGTCTGGGGTTCTGGTATTTTATTCTACATGTTGAATAGCTGCCAAGGGCAGCCAATGGTCTTGGGGTCTGGGCTTGGGCCTGAAAAAAACTTTTCAGGCCCAAGCCCAGGCCCAAGTCCAGGGCCTTCGGGTTTGCAAGCCATGCCTGGGCTTGAAATGTCAGGCCCAAGCGAGTTGAGATCAGGGATGGGATAGGTTCAAATAAGGGAGTTATTTTGTTGTTTTTGTTTCATGGCCGGACAAGGCACTGAGGCCTTCCTTTCTACACACTAACTCCCGTTTAACTGTCCGTATCCGTACGCGTGTATCCCACCGTCCATTAGGGAGACGTGACACGTCTAAGGGGGACGACGGA
>BLSH010263462.1:54821-86946 GCA_018402905.1 Glandirana rugosa
GTCTTCTTAAGAAAGGGACCACTTCTTTTGTGGGAAGTGTTGTCAACCGGTCCAGTTCTTGTGAGAGGTCCTCCATCCACATACACACAGTTTTAGTTGTTAGTTCTCTTCTGAAGTGGTCTCACTTATGTCTCCCAAGTGGTGTTCTACATTTGGTAACCACTCGGACTTTTTGTGACACTACCACCACCATGCTTCACTGATGAGGTGGTATGCTTTGGATCATGAGCAGTTCTTTTCCTTCTCCATACTCTTTCTTCCCATCACTCTGGTACAAGTTGATCTTGGTCTCATCTGTCCATAGGATGTTGTTCCAGAACTGTGAAGGCTTTTTTAGATGTTGTTTGGCAAACTCTAATCTGGCCTTCCTGTTTTTCAGGCTCACCAATGGTTTACATCTTGTGGTGAACCCTCTGTATTCACTCTGGTGAAGTCTTCTCTTGATTGTTGATTTTGACACACATACACCTACCTCCTGGAGAGTGTTCTTGACCTGGCCAACTGTTGTGAAGGGTGTTTTCTTCACCAGGGAAAGAATTCTTCTGTCATCCACCACAGTTGTTTTCCGTGGTCTTTCAGGTCTTTTTTTGTTGCTGAGCTCACCGATGCGTTCTTTCTTTTTAAGGATGTTCCAAACAGTTGATTTGGCCACACCTAATGTTTTTGCTATCTCTCTGATGGGTTTGTTTTGTTTTTTCAGCCTAATGATGGCTTGCTTCACTGATAGTGACAGCTCTTTGGATCTCATATTGAGAGTTGACAGCAACATATTCCAAATGCAAATAGCACATTTGAAATTAACTCTGGACCTTTTATCTGCTCCTTGTAAATGGGATAATGAGGGAATAACACACACCTGGCCATGGAACAGCTGAGCAGCCAATTGTCCCATTACTTTTGGTCCCTTAAAAAGTGGGAGGCACATATACAAACTGTTGTAATTCCTACACCATTCACCTGATTTGGATGTAAATACCCTCAAATTAAAGCTGAAAGTCTTCAGTTAAAGCACATCTTGCTCGCTTCATTTCAAATCCATTGTGGTGGTGCATAGAGCCAAAAACATTAGAATTGCGTAGATGTCCCAATATTTATGGACCTGACTGTATATGAGAACCTTCACAGACTCACCCCCTGTTGCCACAAGGGCAGGAAAATCAGAAGTGAAAGAAAATCTCTCAATGGTAAAGAAAAAAAAAAAGTTTAACCATTCCCTAATTTAAGTTAAAAAAAGTTTTGGCTTTGGAGGTGCGTAAAATATTTAGGGAGTGAAAGTCCCGCTGCATTGACGCACCAAGATTCATTTTCCCCATCTTCCCTACTAAGACATAACACTTCATTTTTATTGCTTTAATTACAAAAAAGAAAAATCAAATCAAATAAAAGCCAGATGCAATAAAAACAGATTACCCGACAAACGCGTCCGTCCGTCCAGGGACCATTTTCTAAGCTCTCTTTTTAATTTTTTTTTAAGCGGACACGATTCCCCAACTCTATTTGTGCACCTTTATAAATAGACTTTCTTTATATAAACCCCCCACCCCACCACCCTTTTCTTTCTGTTTATCAATAAAAGCAGAGACACGAGTCTTGCAATAACGCTTTGGCAGAGTGAGCGAGGCAAATTTATTATCTTCGATCTTGACTTTATCTCTAGCTATTAGATTTGGGATGGCTCTCAAGTGCTCAGATGATATGAGTAAATCACTCATTAGGCCGCGTGACTCCGCCGTTATAAGCAGGCGCTTCGCCGATGGAGGATCGAGTTTTGGGAGGCGAGTCAGCCAAAGAATATAAAAATAAATAAATAAAGAACAAACAGAATAAACAGGATAGGGGTCGCGGGTCATGTGGTACATTACTTGCGTCGAGTTGCGCATTATTTGGAGTTAATAAAAGTTTAACACACCACCGCAGACGGATTTATGATGTTAAAGTTCGTGCCTGAATTGTACCGGGATTTTATTGTTTTGGCTGGTGGTTGTCCAGAGGTTTAGACAAGACGGCACCTTCCGCGAGATCGGAGAGTTGATGACTGCGGTGGAAGAGGAGGTAATATCGCATCTAGGCCATCTAGGGCTGATGAGGGAGCAACCATTAATCAAGGGCTCTGGTCCATTTAGTCAAAGTCAACTGCTTTCTTTTTATTGATATGCAAAGAAACGGGTGGAGGGTTTTCCGTTGACGGGAATCTCTGGTTTATCTATAAATTTATCTTATCACTGATAGAAGGATCCAGTTCAAGAAGAATTTAAGATTTCACGCTATCGCTTATTGAAGGCGAGTCCCATCGCCAGTTCAGAACATGTTGAAGACCAATCCATTGCTAGATAAAAAAATTGTGTACATTAATATGAATTTGACTGGCCGTCCATGGATCTGGTCTTCAGCCATGCCTACCAATATATTAGTCCCAGTCCTTGCAACACTGACACCCCACCTAGATCACACCCACTTTTTAGTCAGTCCCATCTGACCCCCATTCATGAACCATTGATCAAGAGCTCCGGGTTTTCTTTAACGGGAATTTCTGGTTTATCTATAAATTTATCTTATCGCTGATAGAAGGATCCAGTTCAGGAAGAATTTAAGATTTCACGCTATCGCTTATTGAAGGTGAGTCCCATCGCCAGTTCAGAACATGTTGAAGACCAATCCATTGCTAGATAAAAAAATTGTGTACATTAATATGAATTTGGCCGGCCGTACATGGATCTGGTCTTCACAGAGCTAAGCCATGCCTACCAATATATTAGTCCCAGTCCTTGCAACACTGACACCCCACCTAGATCACACCCACTTCTTAGTAAGTCCCATCTGACCCCCACCCATGACCCATTGATCAAGAGTTCCGGTCCATTTACACAAAGTCAAATGTTTTCTTTTTATTGATATGCAAAGGAAGGGATGGAGGGCTGATCATTTACGGGGACTTCTGGTTTACCCATAAATTTATCTTATCGTCGATAGAAGGATCCAGTTCAGGAAAAATGTTAAGATTTCATGCTATCGCTTATTTAAAGTAATTCCCATTGCCAGTTCAGAACATGTTTAAGACCAGTCCATTGCTAGATAAAAAATTGTTTACATTAATATGAATTTGACCTGCCACCCATGGATCTGGTCTTCACAGAGCTAAGCCATGTGTTCCAACATATTAGTCCCAGTTGTTGCAACACTGGCACCCCACGCAGATCACACCCACTTTTTAGCCTGTCCCATCTGACCCCCACCCATGACCCATTAATCAAGAGCTCCAGTCCATTTAGACAAGGTCAACTGTTTTCTTTTTATTGATAAGCAAAAAATGGGTGGAGGGCTTATCGTTGATGGGAACTTCTGGTTTATCTATAAATTCATCTCATCACCAAAAGAAGAATCCAGTTCAGGAAGAATTTAGGATTTCATGCTATCACTTATTGAAGGAAAGTCCCATCGCCAGTTCAAAACATATTTAAGATCAATCCATTGCAAGGTGAATTAACATTAATTTGTCCGGGCCACCAATGCATCTGGTCTTCAAAGGGCTAAGCCATGCCCACCAACATATTAGTTCCATTCCTTGCAACACTGTCAACCCACCCAGATCACAACCACTTTTTTAGTCAATCCCAACCAGTCCCAGTCCATTTACACAAAGTCAACTGTTTTCTTTATACTGATATGCAAAGAAACGGGTGGAGGGCTTATCGTTGACGTGAACTTCTGGTTTATCCATAAATTTATCTTATCGACAATAGATGGATCCAGTTCAGGAAGAATTTAAGATTTCATGCTATCGCTTATTGAAGGCGAGTCCTATTGCCAGTTCAGAACATGTTTAAGATCAATCTATTGCTAGATGAAAATTTGTTTACAGTAATATGAATTTGTCCGGCCGCCCATGCATCTGGTCTTCACAGAGCTAAGCCATGACCACCATCATATTAGCCCCATTCCTTTCAACACTGGCACCCCATGCAGATCACACCCACTTTTTAGTCGGTCCCATCTGATCCCCTCCCATGACCCATTAATCAAGATCTCCACTCCATTTAGACAAGGTCAACGGTTTTCTTTTTATTGATAAGCAAAAAAATGAGTGGAGGGCTTATCGTTGATGGGAACTTCTGGTTTATCTATAAATTCATTTTATCGCCAATAGAATAATCCAGTTCAGGAAGAATTTAGGATTTCATGATATCACTTATTGAAGGTAAGTCCCACCGCCAGTTCAACATATTTAAGATCAATTTATTGTTAGGTGAATTAACATTAATTTGTCTGGGCCACCAATGCATCTGGTCTTCAAAGGGCTAAGCCATGCCCACCAACATATTAGTTCCATTCCTTGCAACACTGTCACCCCACCCAGATCACACCCACTTTTTTAGTCAGTCCCAACCAGTCCCAGTCCAATTAGTCAACTGTTTTCCTTATATTGAAATGCAAAGAAACGGGTGAAGGGCTTATAGTTGACGGGAACTTCTGGTTTATCCATAAATGTATAATATTGGACGTAGAAGGATCGAGTTCAGGAAGAATTTAAGATTTCATGCTATCGCTTATTGAAGGTAAGTCCCATCGCCAGTTCAGAACATGTTTAAGACAAATCCATTGCTAGATGAAAATTTGTTTACATTAATATAAATTTGTCTGGTGCCCATGCATCTGGTCTTCACAGAGCCAGTCATGCCAGTCATGCCCACCAACATATGATTTCAACTCCTTGCAATACTCCTTGCATGTGTGGACCATGTGGACACACGGTCCACACTTTATTCACCCACTTTCTAGGAAGCCCTGCCTCAAAGTATGTGGGAGCCACTCACGCATGCTGCAATAAGGGTGCGGTGTCCCAGGATACAGCCCAGGACGCAGCATCACCTTTTCATTTTTTCCTGAAAAATTAAGCTAACCCTTTAAGGCAACCTACGCATCTGGTCTTCATAGTCTCAGTCACCCCACCCAGATCACACTCACTATCTAGTTGGTCCCACCTGACCCCACCCATGACCCACACTTTACTCACCCACTTTCCAGGAAGTTCTGCCCCTAAATATGTGGGAGCCACCCTCTCATGCTGCAATAAGGGGGTGGTGTCCCAGGATACAGCCCAGGACACAGCATCACCTTTTCATTTTTTTCTGAAGAGGTGAACTAACTCTATGAAGCCACTCTGTCTATTGCTAGATAAAAATGTGTTTAAATGAATACAAATTTCTCTGGCCACCCATGTATCTGGTCTTCATAGAGCTAAGCAATGCCCACCAACATATTAGTTCCAATCCCCGCAACACTGTCTCCCACAGATCACACCCACTTTCTAGTCAGTCCCACCTGACCCCAACCCATGGTCCACTCTTCACTCACCCACTTTCCAAGAACTCCTGCCCTTAAATATGTGGGAGCCACCCACTTGCGCTGCAATAAGAGCTCTGTGTCCCAGGACACATCATCATTGGAACAGAGAACCAAGATGCCAGGCTGTACAGGCCCTAAATATGTGAGAGCCACCCACTCATGCTGCAATAAGAGTGTGGTGTCCCAGGAAACACAGACCATGGCTCGGCCCCCACTCCCTCGCTCCCTCCTCACTCGCTGTGATTGACAGCAGCAAGAGCCAATGGCTCTAGGCTGCTGTCTCTGAGCCTATGAGGAGGATGAGAAAGGTGAGAACCACTGCTCTCATGCACAGCACTGGATCTAGATTTAGCTCAGATAAGTACAAGAGGGGGCTAGAGGGGAGATGCACACAGAAGGATTTTCACCTTAATGCAGAGAATGCATTAAGGTAAAAAAAACTTCAGCCTTTAGAACCAATTTAAGTGCTAAATATTGCAAAACTGAATAGACAACACATTGGTTAAATAAAGTGTTTTTTTGTGAATTGATAGAAAGTAAATTAGTGAATAAATACTTTACAATATTTAATTCTTAGAGAACTGACCCTGTGTGCATCTGGCTGATAATATTCCACCCGGCTCAGTTGAATTTTAAAATGATTTTTGTCAAGTTGGTGGTGCTTGCTGGGCCACCAGGCACTCAAATTTCATCAAAATTCAGCAGAAATCAGGCAAAATTCGAAACATCTATGGGGGCCTTATGACTAACTTGTCCACAGGGTGTCAACACTGCTGTGTGATTTCAATGAATAGTGTATAGGGTGGAAGGTGTGCCTGGGCACACCCTAATTACCCTGTACTGTGCAGATTCCCTCTGCTGCCTGGCTGCAGAGAAAGGGACTGGGGAATCTCTGTCCTCAGTCTCTTTCTCTGTCTCTGTTTAAACCCCTGATATTTCACCAAAACCCCCAGCAGGGCTCCTAAATAAAATTGTAAAAAAAATAAATAAAATATAATATTGTACAAAATAATAAAAAAACAAAATTGTAAAAACAAAATAAACTACTGACACCGTCCTCTTCTCTTCTGACATATATACACACACTTATGTTTGTTTGCGCTTTGTGGTGCGCACTCTAATGTAATAGGCTGCGCACACCTATGAATGTTAACCTGATAAAGGAAGTGGAAAAATAGTGAATGTATTGGCAGAATCAACAGCCAATTAAACTTTATTGTGAGATAAACTAAAAATAAAAGCAAAAACTGCCATGTTGACTGTGCCATATATACTCACTGGCCACTTTATTAGGCACACCTGAATTGCTTGGTACCACAAATTGCCAATCAGACAATCACATGGCAGCAGCTCAATGCATTTAGGTATCTAGACGTGGTGAAGATGACTTGCCGAAGTTCAAACCGAGCATAAAATTGGGGAAGAAAGGGGATTTAAGTGACTTTGAACGTGGAATGGCTGTTGGTGCCAGACGGGCTGGTCTGAGTATTTCGAAAACTGCTGATCTACTGGGATTTTCACACACAACCATCTCTCGGGTTTAATGAGAATGGTGGGAAAAAGAGAAAATATCCAGTGAGCGCCAGTTGAGTGGAGGAAAGTGCCTTGTTGATGTCAGAGGAGAATGGGCAGACTGGTTCACAATGATAGAAAGGCAACAGTAACTCAAATAACAACTCATTACATCCAAGGTATGCAGAATACCATCTCTGAATGTACAACACATCAAACCTTCAAGAAGATGGGCTACAGCAGCAGAAGACCACATCGGGTGTCACTCCTGTCAGCAAAGAAAAGGAAACTGAGGCTACAATTGGTACAGGATTACCAATATTGAACAATAGAATATTGGAAAAACGTTGCCTGGTCTGATGAGTCTGGATTTCAGCTGCAACATTCAGATGGTGGGGTCAGAATTTGGAGCGTGGATCCATCCTGCCTTGTATCACCGGTTCAGGCTGGTGGTGGTGGTGTAATGGTGTGGGAGATATTTTTTTGCCACACTTTCGGCTCCTTAGCACCCATTGAACATAGTTTAAACACCACAGCCTCCCTGAGTATTGTTGCTAACCATGCCCATCCCTTTATGACTACAGTGTCCCCATCTTCTGATGGCTCCTTCCAGCAGGATAATGCACCAGGTCACAGGGCTCCAATCATCTCACCACTGGACAATGAGGTCACTGCACTCCAATGGCCTCCACAGTCACCAGATCTCATCCAATCATCTCACTACCGGACAATGAGGTCACTGTACTCCAATGGCCTCCACACTCACCACATCTCATCCAATCATCTCACCACTGGACAATGAGGTCACTGTACTCCAACGGCCTCCACACTCACCACATCTCATCCAATTATCTCACCACTGGACAATGAGGTCACTGCACTCCAATGGCCTCCACACTCACCACATCTCATCCAATCATCTCACCACTGGACAATGAGGTCACTGTACTCCAATGGCCTCCACACTCACCAGATCTCATCCAATCATCTCACCACCGGACAATGAGGTCACTGTACTCCAATGGCCTCCACACTCCCCACATCTCATCCAATCATCTCACCACTGGACAATGAGGTCACTGCACTCCAACAGCCTCCACACTCCCCACATCTCATCCAATAGAGCACCTTTGGGATGTGGTGGAACAGGAGAGTTGCATCATGAATGTGCAGCCGACAAATCTGCAGCAACTCCGTGATGCTATCATTGTCACTATGGAACAAAATCTCTGAGGAATGTTTTCAGCACCTTGTTGAATCTATGCCACGAAGAATGAAGGTAGCTCTGAAGGCAAAAGGGGGCCCGCCCCGGTACTAGCAAGGTGTACCTAATACAAAGACCGGTGAATGTACGTCATATTGTATAGTGCCCTTAAGTTTCATGAATGCCCACAATTCTACTTATTCTATATTTCCATCTTCACAGGTTCACTTTAACTGCGACTACTCTGAAAATTAGCTGGAAGACGAAGCACACTTTATATCTGCCGACGATTTTACTTCCTTGTGTCTACCTATAAAAAACAAAAACAAGTCGTGACAGGTTCTCAAAAGCTTGCATAAAATATTCTGATTAGTGTCAAAGTTGAGCAAAGCGAGTTTGTTTCAAGACTTCTCTGCCTGCCGAACGGCGGTGCTTGCTTTAAACATTAACGGTGGCACGGCGTCTTTGTTTCCAGGATGATGTTCGGGGATCTAGTCAAACGGTGGGGCAGACAAGTAGGGGTTCACTCTAATTAAAGCTTCGGTGATGTACATTAATGGGATCTGACTAAACTGTAAAAATCAACTTTACTAGACGTTCCTAGAGTATGCTCTTTGCTTAAAGAGACCCTGTCATCAGACCATTCATTTCAACAAGGATCTTCCCATAAGGTTACATGCGCATGTAAAGCATTTTAGGCATGTTATTTACATAGTTATACAGGTTGAAAAAAAAAAAAAAAACAAGTCCACCTAATTCAACCAATTCACTTGAAAAAGTCTCCATCCAAAAGCCATGAGACTGCTGGTGGGTGCCGCCATCTTGGATGTGTTGTCAGCAGCCCCAAGCAGACCCAGGTGATACTCTATGCTTCAATGAGTTTTATTGGATTTTCAAAGTATGATACAGAAAGGAAAATGCTTAATACAATGTAAATAGTTAACCTTCACATGAAGGGGTAACGGTTCCAGAGTCTCGAGAGCCGTCCAGTGTTTATTAGTAGGGTCACAGGCTATAAACATAGTGAAGCCCTGGCACACATGTAGTATACTAAATTCTACCTGAGAGTTGTGGGCTCTCCCCTTCAGGTCACCCCATTTGGGAGCTATTTTGTGACTCCATCCCCCTATGGTTACAGATGTTTTAGTAACAATAACAGAATTTATTATCACCAACAAGGAATTGGTAGGGCTTTATATTCTCTCAAGGTCTATACACATCAAGAACGATGAACATATTACTCTCGAAAACTCTGAACTGTGAATGAACTAGTATATCGTAACAGGTGTACTTACGAATGTTCTAACTGATTATCTGTCTTCATTGTGGGCAGTGCTTAGGGGTGTTTGACCAGTGGGCTATTACATCAAATAGGCGTTCTGGCATTGTAATATCTATACGGCTGATTTAATCAACCTATGTGTGCAATCATAAAGGTCTTGGTCCATGTAGTCCAGGGTTGCCACAAGGATTGCACTTTGCTCAGATTCCCTCTGCTTGGGGCCATCATTAATTCATAACCGCAATGCGTGTTAACAAGCTCTATGGCAGCCTTTCTCAACCTTTCCAACACCGAGGAACCCTTGAAATAATTCTCCGGTCTTGGGGAACCCCTGCTAAAAATTAAAAATTTACAACTCATGATACATTAGTGTGATGGTGAATGGGAAGAATGCTCCTTACACTTGTGGTCATTGGGAAGAATTACCCCCTTACAGATAGTTAAAAAGATCAATGGTGTCATTGGGAATTTATCTGAGAGGTAGAAATTGACCATTGCTCAAGGAACCCCTGGCAACCTCTGGAGGAACCCTGGTTGAGAAACCCTGCTCTATGGTCTGTGGAATACTTGGAGGTTGTGCTGATTTCCATAATCTAGTAATACTGAGTGTGGCTGCTAGTAAGATGTGTGTGGTCACATGTCTGGAATGTTTGTGAATTCTGTCTATAGTCAAGTTTAGAAGACCTAGATCTGCTGAGGGAAGGAGGGGTTCTTTTGTTATCTCGTGGATGATTTGGAATAGTTGGTTCCAATATATATGTAGAATAGGGCAGCTCCACAATATATGATAAATATCACCTTTGTCAGATTTGCATCTCCAGCGTGTGTTTCTGATGCTGGGTTTGAAAGATGCCAGCTTCGATGGAGTGAGGTAGCATCTAAGGGCGATTTTTTGTGCTAGTTCCCATAGTGAGGAGCATTGGGTTACTTTATATATGGACTGGAGTGCTTTGTGCCAACAGTTGATACTCTAGAGCAGCCTCTCTCAACCATTTTACCATAGAGGAGCCTTTGGAATAGATTTCAGGACTCAGAGAACCCTTGCAAAAACCAATTTATTGGTGGTCAAAGGAAAGAATGTCCCCCTTGAAGTAGTGGATAGAATGCCTTTCTTACAGGCAGCTTGTGGTTTGTGCAGCTGGCTCTGCGAAGTGGCGTTTTCCCCAAAACTATGCAGGCACCATCAAATAGGAAGTCAATCAGCCACAGCTTAAGGAACCCCTAGCAACCTCTGGAGAAACTCTATGGTTCCAAGAAATCCTGGTTGAGAATGGCTGCTCTATAGTATTCTTCTTCGCAGCTAATACAAAAAAGTTATATAAGGAGGTGAAGCACAGGCAGTAATTAGGCACTCCCAGAAGAGGTGAAGGCTATGATGTCCAAGGAGGAAGAGGACTGCACTGAGGAATTCACACTTTATGGCAGGGTTTCTCAACCAGGGTTCCGTGGAACCCTAGGGTTCCTCCAGAGGTTGCTAGGGGTTCCTTGAGCAATGATCAATTTCTACCTCTCAGATAAATTCCCACTGACATCATTGTTTTTTTAGCTATCTGTAAGGGGGTAATTCTTCCCAATGACCACAAGTGTAGGGAGCATTCTTCCCATTGAACATCACCCTAATGCAGTGGTTCTCAACTCCTGTCCTCAGGACCCACTAACAGGCCAGGTTTGCAGGATAACTGAAATACATCACAGGTGATATAATTTGTTGCTCAGTGATTGCAGTGTTCTAGTCTGCATCTCCCCAAGGTAATACTTAAAATCTGGCCTGTTAGTGGGTCCCGAGGACCGGAGTTGAGAACCATTGCCCTAATGTATCATGAGTTGTAGATATTTAATTTTTAGCAGGTGTTCCCTGAGACCGGAGAATTGTTTCAAGGGTTCCTCGTGTTGAAAAGGTTGAGAAAGGCTGCTTTATGGTGTGCCATTTCCTAGCAAGTCCAAAGGAACATTGCAAGTCAATAAAAAATGTTCATGGAAAGGAAAAAACACTACAAATAAACAATTAAAGTTCTTGATTGTTCTAGAAGTTGGCTCCTAAAAGAACAGAATTTAATAAATAGTATTACATATTAACAGCAGGCACTGGAAGCAACCTGCATGGACAAAGTTCATCAAATGGCTCTTCTGTGCACCCAAAAAGCTTCCAATCCAAGGTTTGAGCCTCGTCTTCATCTATGAAGTTCTTCATTCCATAAAACAGTGCTATTGGCTTCTATTGGTTAGTATGATGGGGTGGGGAGCTATGACAAAGCTAAAAGTTGGCACTCAAAGGCCTGAAAGGACAATTTTACATTAGTGAAGTTATCCTTTAAATGTTCTGCTAAGTGGCAGACTCCTACCACGTGGCACTGGTTAGCACACAACACAGCCTTTGCAGAAAAAAAAAGACCCAGTCTCACCCAGCTCCTACTGTGCATGTGCACCCCTTGGCCCATTCAATCCTATGGCTGGTCTGTAGTTATGGTGAGCCCCCAGCCATCCAGAGTGCACACCTCCAACCATAAGAATAACAGTGGTTCCCATTAGGGAGATAAAGGACATTTAAAGGACAACTACACTAAATGTGACACTGCGCCTAAATATTTTAGTGTGGTTGTGCCTTATCGTATCTTTCCTGCAATTCTGGAATGTCTTTGTATGATTCATGAACAAGAGTCTAACTATAGATATGGCAGCCCACTGAACTGCTATGGGGCCTGGAGCTACCTGGCTACAAATGGGATTTATGCAATTATCAATAGCATTTGACAAATACGTTATGTCAAGATTGGAAGCCTCTATACTACTCCTATGAAGACAATTGGTATTTTATATCATCATGTATCTTCATCAATATCATGGCCTCCATGATGGAGGTTGGAGAAACAACAGGGCCCCTCAATGGTTTTGCTATGGAGCTCCATCACACTTAAGATATGTATATTTCGTAGGAGTGAGAAAAAGAATAAGAGATATAATTAAGATATTTCATTTATGTTAAACTTACATCAGATGAAAAATGTATAACGCTGAGAAAAACTAAAACTAAAAAAAATAAATAAAATTGATAAAAATTACTACCATTTTGAAACATATTTTGTAAAGCCAATGACTCTTATTTTTTCACTTTTTTAATGGAATGGGGATAGGATAAAACTTGCTTTGGTCAAGCTAGTTTTTGCTGTCTGTGTCTTGCTGGGGGGATTACCCTGTCGTGGATACCAACCGGAAAATGAGAGGAAATCTCTCCCTAGTGAACAGAATTCTCATTGTCACAGAAACCGACTTCTCCATTGGATATTTTCCCTCACCTCTTGCTCCGATTACAACTCAAAATGATTGGATTGAATATAGAAGGAATATCTCTCCAGTGGGGTCACAGACAGCAATAAAACCTGGACAAGGGGTCTAATCCTTCCCTAATGCCTTAGAAAAAAAAAACTTTACACACACGTTAGTATTTATTATATATATATATATTTTTTTTTTTCTTTGTCCTAATAAAAGGTAATACAAAATTATATATACTGTATATTTTATTGTGTATATATATATATATATATATATGTATGTATATATATATATATATATATATATGTATATATATATATATATATATATATATATATATATATATATATATATATAGTTTACATATATTATATTTTATATACGAGGGCTCTTTAAAAAGTTTCTGCACTTTTTTTAACTCTATTAAATATAAAAAAAGTGTAGAAACTTTTTGAAGCCCCCTCGTATTGTATATAATATTTTTTTTAATACTTTATTATTTTTTTTATAAAAATGATATTTGTTAAAGTGTATGTACAGGATTTTTTTCTATCATGTTTGAAAAGAAAAACAATGAATGCATATAATGTATGTATGTAATAATATATTTATTTATTTCAGGTACTTATATAGCGCTGTCAATTTATGCAGCGCTTTTACATATATATTGTACATTCACATCATAATAAATTTATATAATTGTTTTATCTCTTTAGGGATTTTTTTTTTTTTTACCATTCAATAAAATAAAGGACTCAGACTCTCCTCTGATATTTCAGTGTTGCAAATACGTGACTCACTTACAAAGGAGGACCCATTTTCCAAAGCGGGACCTGATCTCATTTTGGTGCAATATGGCAAGCAGCGGGAAAATGCATTCCAGCCACCAGCAAGTGGCTCATGTGACACGTAATCCGGCTGAAATAAATTGCGGCAAAAGAAGGTAATAAATATATATATACAGTATCTCACAAAAGTGAGTACACCCCTCACTTTTTTGTAAATATTTTATCATGTGACAACACTGAAGAAATGACACTTTGCTACAATGTAAAGTAGTGAGTGTACAGCTTGTATAACAGTGTAAATTTGCTGTCATCTCAAAATAACTCAACACACAGCCATTAATGTCTAAACAGTTGGCAACATAAGTGAGTACACCCCTAAGTGAAAATGTCCAAATTGGTCCCAAAGTGTCAATATTTTGTGTGGCCACCATTATTTTCCAGCACTACCTTAACCTTCTTGGGCATGGAGTTCACCAGAGCTTCACAGGTTGCCACTGGAGTTCCCTTCCACTCCTCCATGACGACATCACGGAGCTGGTGGATGTTAGAGATCTTGCGCTACTCCACCTTCCATTAGAGGATGCCCCACAGATGCTCAATAGGGTTTAGGTCTGGAGATGCTTGGCCAGTCCATCTCCTTTACCCTCAGCTTCTTTAGCAAGGCAGTGGTCATCTTGGAGGTGAGTTTGGGGTCATTATGTTGGAATGCTGCCCTGCGGCCCAGTCCCTGGTGGGAAGGGATCATGCTCTGCTTCAGTATGTCACAGTACATGTTGGCATTCATGGTTCCCTCAATGAACTGTAGCTCCCCAGTGCCGGCAGCACTCATGTAGCCCCAGACCATGATTTTCTCACCACCATGCTTGACTGTAGGCAAGACACCCTTGTCTTTATACTCCTCACCTGGTTGCCACCACACACCATCTGATCCAAATACAGTAGGTTTATCTTGGTCTCATCAGACCACAGGACATGGTTCCAGTAATCCATGTCCTTAGTCTGCTTGTCTTCAGCAAACTGTTTGCAGGTTTTCTTGTGCATCATCTTTAGAAGAGGCTTCTTTCTGGGACGACAGCCATGCAGACCAATTTGATGCAGTGTGCGGCGTATGGTCTGAGCACTGACATGCTGACCCCCCCACCCCTTCAACCTCTGCAGCAATACTGGCAGCACTCATACGTCTATTTCCCAAAGACAACCTCTGGATATGATGCTGAGCATGTGCACTCAACTTCTTTGGTCGACCATGGCGAGGTCTGTTCTGAGTGGAACCTGTCCTGTTAAACCGCTGTACGGTCTTGACCACCGTGCTGCAGCTCAGTTTCAGGGTCTTGGCAATATTCTTATAGCCTAGGCCATCTTTATGTAGAGCAACAATTCTTTTTTCAGATCCCCAGAGAGTTCTTTGCCATGAGGTGCCATATTGAACTTCCAGTGACCGGGATGAGAAAGTGATAGCGATAACACCACATTTAACACACCTGCTCCCCATTCACACCTGAAACCTTGTAACACTAACGAGTCACATGACATCAGGGAGGGAAAATGGCTAATTGGGCCCAATTTGGACATTTTCACTTAGGGGTGTACTCACTTTTGTTGCCCGCAGTTTAGACATTTAATGGCTGTGTGTTGAGTTATTTTGAGGGGACAGCAAATTTACACTGTTATACAAGCTTTACACTCACTACTTTACATTGTAGCAAAGTGTCATTTCTTCAGTGTTGTCACATGAAAAGATAGAATAAAATATTTACAAAAATGTCAGGGGTGTACTCACTTTTGTGAGATACTGTATATATATATATATATTTTTTTTTTTTCTCTTTAATGATTTTTTTTTCTTATCATACAATAGAAGAAAGGACCCAGCCTCTCCTCTGATATTTCAGTATTGCGAATACGTGACTCACTTACGAAGGAGGACCCATTTTCCAAAGTGGGGCCTGATCTCATTTTGGTGCAATATGGCGAACAGCAGGAAAATGCATTGCAGCCACCAGCAAGCGGCTCATGTGACACGTAATCCGGCTGAAATAAATTGCCGCAAAAGAAGGTAACTCGGTAAAGCACAGACGCACTTCGCAAAAGCAAATCTTCATTTTCCCCAAGCCTGGCCGAGGCACAGAAAACGTATCATTCCCCCGCAGTCATTAAGGAAAAAGGACAAAATATAATGCAGTAGCTATATATCTGAAGTAGGACACTTCAAAAAGGGCACGGGCTATTACAGGCTTCTGAAAATATTACGTATAATTCCATCCGCCAAGATTTCACAGATTTAGCTTAATGGTCGGAGGATAGGGAAAAAAAAAAAAATGAAACAGATAAGGCTGCAAGAGAAATTTGCTTAAACTAACATTAAAAAGAATATTTTTTTCTTCTTTTTTATTTTAGAAGTAGTTGCTTTTTATTATATCCTGAGGCCGGATCTAAAGGTCATGGCTAATTGGCGACGTAGGCACCGGGCTCGCGCTACCCAAGGATGGATGTCACTTAACCGGTGACCTTTTTGCATTGTAACAAGGTTGGTGTTCTGGTACAAAAGTAGAGAAAGTGACTATAATAATAAAAAAAAAACACAAAAAAAACATAAAAATACAAAATAAAAACCATAAAGCTACACGCCTAATTGCTTATTTTTTCCACGTTCGGGTTTAACAGCCAATTTAGAAAAGAGGGAAGGGAGAGGATTCGTTTTAAAGGTACAAAATACGGAGCCAGAACCTTGTTACTAGTAATTGATGTACATTACGGCAGTGATAAAAGCGTAATACGCGGAGAATCGTCCAAGAAGGTGTCATTTTTGGAAAATGAAAGTGGAAATCCTGCATATCAATGGCTCTGTATAATGTGATGGATTTGTGCTGCTGCGGTGGGGAGAGCGTTTAATACAACAGATTTTCTTACAGACGGTGGAAAGTGGAAAACAATTAAAGTTAGGGAGAATGAAATATGTCTTAGTTCGGCCCCGTTTGATGTTTTATTCATTCGAGTGGATTTGGCTTTTTCGGTGACACGGAGCGAGCAAGGGGCGGGAGAGTAAACAGGAGTACAAAGCTCAATTTACAAGAAAACTGGGAAGCTATTCTTGGGTTTAAGTGAGTATATATTCAGAGTTATTACTGCAATGCCTGCCTTAGAGAGCAATTCCAGGTATAGCATTTTTTACATAGCTACTGCCAGGGCCTGGATCTGAACCCAGGACCTCCGCTGTGTCTGGCAGAAACTCTTCTTGCTGAGCCAGCTGAGATGCTGGATGGCTCTTTGCCTGATTGTTTATTCAACTTTGCCTTATGTATGGTTTCTCTTGAACCCTTTTCTCTTCCCACTAACTTCTTATTTAAGCCATGCATTTGCACTTCCTGTTTGCCAGATTATTGTGCTCTCTCTAGCCAATATCTCACTCTTGTCACCCCTGCTGCTGTCCGTATCTTCTTTACCACTCATTACCGACCTTTGGCTTGTTCCTCAACTATGCTTCTGCTTGATCCCAACCTACAACCATTCGTAAAAAGACCTTTGGGTTGTTTACTGACTACGCTTCTGTTTGATCCCTATCTGCTATATCTGCTACTGGACCTCGGCTTGCTCACCTCCTGGTGGGGTGATCATGAGGACCGCGACCTGGTACTAACATGCATCAAAATCCATCTCCACCATCAGGAGTAGAGAAGGGCTCAAGCGTGTTCTGGATCCTAGTTCCAACCCACCTATCCGAGAGCTGCAAAGATCGGGAAACTGCCTGTGATTAGCAGTTTGCAATGTCGGCTTCCTGGCGGGATCGGGCAGGTGGGTTGGGACTAGAATCTCGAACACGCCTGAGCCCATCACTAATCAGGAGCTCTGGTAAGTACCGGTTAGTACTTAGATTCTGCACCTCGGCTGAGCCCACGCCATCTGCCATGATGATCTGCTTGTATCCAGCTGGTTGGTGGGATCCTCTTTACTGCTATAGCTTTTGGTTTCTAAGCCTGACCCCTGACCGTGACAGCTACATTGATCCAGCTTTGACTAATGTAAGTATGTATGTGCCATACCTGTGGGATCCCGTGAAAGCTGGAAATCACTGTAGTAGGCATCGCTATGCCACTGATCTACACTAGCTTTTGGGTCCTGTTGCAATCAGTTGCCCTGCTGCTTACTGGATATAGAAGGTAGCCCACTTGGCAGGGATGCCATTCAGAGAATACTTTTCATTTTCTTAATGATTATAACATTTTCTTTGACAGGACGAGATGAAGATGGTGGCATCCCTGCGCACGTCATCACCTCACTCAATTAGAGAACACTTTGCATTCACTGAGAAAAGTAAAACCAGACGGGTTGTGGTGAGGTGGGCCTAAAGAAACTGAAACATATCCACTGAACCAGTAGGAAGCACAGCATTGGAAATATTTAAAAAAATATATATTTTAAGGATGAATACCAGATATGGATATTTTTACATCTTTGGACTTATGCAATGCTATGCAAATACCATACCGAGCCATTCCCCGTGGAAGCTGAAACCCACTGTAGTAGACACCACTACCCCAATGATAGCTCAACCCTTCCAGGTTCTATGCTGATTGATAGTCTACGGACAATTTGAGAACCAGTCGTTCAATCCAGGAACAATGCTCCTTACATTGGTGATCAGTGAGAAGAATGCTGCTTACATTGGTGATCAGTGGGAAGAATGTTCCTTACATTGGTGATCAGTGGGAAGAATGCTCCTTACATTGGTGGTCAGTGAGAAGAATGTTCCTTACATTGGTAATCAGAGAGAAGAATGCTCTTTACATTGAAGGTCAGTGGGAAGAATGTTCCTTACATTGGTGATCAGTGGGAAGAATTGTACTTTTTTGCCGCTAATGCGCGTTCTCGCGTGTTCACGTGAGCGCAGGAAACGTTGCCAAACGGCTCTATTTCAACCCTGCACGCCCTGCAGCAAGTGCTGTCTGATCTACAGCGTGTAGTGCGCATGTTCCTGAGCAACCCGTATCTGTTCCTCTGTTCCTGTGACCCGGATTGCCTGACTTTGCTGATTTCTGCCTGCACTAAACCCTGGACTGCCTATGACCACTTTCTTGCCTAGCCCTCCTGTACCTTGCCTGCCCGCCTGTTGACGACCCTGCCTGAACCTGACTATCCGCCTGCCTGCTCCTTTTGTATAGCCTTTTTCTTGACCCAGCCTGTACGACCATTCTTCTAGTGCACGAGTGCACCAACAGACTTCTACCATCACCAGTGACTCAGTCCAACCCTTGTGCCATCCTGCACTCCCGATCCACCTGTCTACTCTACCAGGGGTTCCCAAGTCAGGGTCGTAAGGGAGGTTACCCACTGCATAAGTCAGACTCATCCACCAGGTACGTAACAGCCTGCTTTACAGTGGTGGTCACAATAAAAACCTTACCAACGGCTAAAACATTTATAGGTGTCATGCTGCTGGCTTTACCAAGTGGCATGGGACATGGAATGATCCAGCTACCATCGGATGGGAGTCAACCAGTCACAGCTCAATGAACCCCTAGGAAGATCCGGAGGAACCCTAGAATTCCATGGAACCCTGGTTTAGAATGGCTGGTTTAGATCATGTTAAACAGATTTGTAATTCAAATGGGGATTTTGTTGGTTACCTGAAGCTTCAAGTGGTCTTCTATCTATACTAAGCATTGTTTATATTGACTGTGATCTGGTCCAATCACAGCTCAAGTCCCAACTACTTGAACACTTTATTTTTTACCAGTTCATCTATCTGCACATTGGTGTCATTGAGACATCAGACTGCTATTTAATTATGTACACAACCCAGATGTTATCATGCAGAACTTGTGATATTGCGACTCCCATGTTGCAGTAAACTGTGTTCAATGTTGCTGCTATATAAATGCTAATTGCAATGATAAAGCTGCCATAGAAAATAAGGTCAGTAAAATGTTCCCTCTCTGTTTTTTTTTTATGGTTTCTCAGCTCCTTCCACTCTCAGAGACTCTTCCGGACTTGCAGGGACTTTGACTGGTTACATGTCATACATCGCACAGCATAATTAGGTCACAAAGCAATTAAGTTCATTCTGCACCCCCGTTGTGTATTGCTGCTGTATGAAACTGGGGAAATCAATGTCTATAGACTTTCAGACACTGCTAAAAAATATATTTTTTAACATTTTAAAGCGGGGTTGTGTCAGACAGAATACATTATTTTAATTTGCGATATTTGTCTGACAAAGAGTCAGCAATGTCAAGGATGGAGAAGAAAAAATGTAGGAGCATCAGGTGATAGATAATGTACTCCTGCATTCAGGGGAGGGCTGGGCCAGGAGGCAGGGTGGCAATTGCCCCCCAGGCCACCCTAACTTACATTCAAAATGGCCGACAGCCGCTGCCCGCTCACACTTTTTTCTTCTTTGGAGGAAGGAAGCAGGGGCCAGGGGTGCAGCCACAAACTAACTGCAGGCAAAGGGGGAGGGGGGGGGCACCCAGGGCCGGCTGTGCTGATGGGCACTGGTGAGTCTGCATGATGGGCACTGATCAGATTGCATTTGATAGGCACTGGTGAGGCTGCATTGATGTGCACTAATGAGGCTGCATTGATGGGCACTGGTGAGGCTGCATTGATGGGCACTGGTGAGGCTGCATTGATGGGCACTGGTGAGCTGCATTGATGCATTATTTTTGTTAAACCTCCTTTGTTGCTATTACCATTAAATTATGTTACCACATCGTATCATATTTGTCTTGCTTTATAACATCAATATCCTTCTAAAATCAGATGGGCATGGATGGTGAGCTGATTCAGTGGTTCAATGGGCCACTTGACTGGACTTGCCCCCCAGGCCTAAGGCTGCCAGCCCTCCCCTGCCTGCATTATAGAGAGTTGTATGGTAGGATGCCATTAATAAACTTTTAGTACTGGGTTCCTACTCACACGCCACTGGCTGGCCTCTGTTACTTGTCATTGATTGGCTCCCAGTAATAGCACTATAGGAAAGCCAAACTCTAAATGACCAAATAGCATGTAACCTAAAAATACAGAATTCAGTGTTGCCAACCTCCAGCAGCGTTTTTTACTGGCAACACATTTAAAATTTACTGGCGGAACACATTTTTTTACTGGCAACCTGAAAAATAACTGAACTCCTATTAAAAACTAAGACAATTGATATTTAAACACAACATGGAAACACTGGCAATACCCATATCAAGTAGTTTGCCCGGTTTACACTTAAAACGTCAGCACAGCATGACAAATTATCAGACCCTGATATTTATAAACAGTTGTAAAAATCACAGATTTTTACAAACTGTCAGTAAATTTACTGACGGTTGGCAACACTGACAGAATTCCCCTTCTACCCACATTCAATTGGCTGGCCTGCGTTGTCAGTAGTGGACTTTGTATACGGAGTTCCCTTCCTCCTTTTATCCCCTAAGTTTGTTTTATATTGTATAACCATGTAGCACTAACCCCTGAAAGGGTTGCTGGATTTAACAGGTCCCTCCTAGCCTTTCTACTAGTGATCTGGCCAACAGCTACCCCAAAACAAAGACATTTTAGGCAATTGTGCACCTCCATCCTTGTGGTTTGGAGAAGACCCTTTTCTGTTCCAGAACGACTGTGCCCCCTGTGTACAAAGCCAACTCCATAAAGACAAGGTTTAATGAGTGTGGTGTGGAGGAACTCGAGTGTCCTGTACAAATTCCTGACCTCGACCCTACTGAACGTCTTTGGAATGAATTGTAACACCAATTATGAGCCAGATCTATAATGGATAAATAACAAAGTGAGTCTCATAAATAAGAGCAAGTAAAGCAAATGTGCTAGTATAGTGCCAAAAAAACATGTAAAATAGTCCAATCGCTATATGTAGATAGTAAAGTGCAACCAAATGTAAACAGTTAGAAGGATTAGACGGATAGTTCGCCTGAGATGTATGGCTAAGTGAAATATTCCAGAATAAAATGTTTCTCAGACTGGATTTGTAAATAATTATGCAAAAAAATATATATATCAAGTGTTCCAATTGACATCAGTAATTCATCCTGGTATAGAGTGATATAGCAAAACCAATGGCAAAAAAATCTTCTAGACAATCCAACCCCTTAGAGATTCCAGGCTTACCAGATGGAAGGTGTATCCACGCTTGAAAGTATGTTAGGCTAGAGCCTAACTTTTTTTGCCATTGGTTTTGCTATATCACTCTAAGGGCAAACCAGTGAAACGCTTGTTGATTGGCTGCCCTGCAGCTATTCAACAGCCGGGGTCAAATACCCGAACCCAAACTTTTTTTTCAAATGTCCGGGTTCGGGTCCGGGTCATGGACACCCCAAAGTTCGGTACGAACCCGAACTTTACAGTTCGGGTTCGCTCAACTCTAGTCTCTATTGAACACCTTTGGGATGAATTAGGATTGTGAGCAAGGTCTTCTCTTACACCATCAGTACCTGACCTCACAAATGTCCATCTAGCTTCCCCAATAGAAGAAAAAATAAATAAATCTATCCTATACCCACAGTTTATTTATTTATTTTATTTATTTATTTCAGGTACTTATATAGCGCCGTCAATTTACGCAGCGCTTCACATATACATTGTAAATGTGTACATTCACATCAGTCCCTACCCTCAAGGAGCTTACAATCTAAGGTCCCTAACTCACATGCATACATATACTAGGGCCAATTTAGACAGGATCTAATTAACCTCCCAGCATGTCTTTGGAGTGTGGGAGGAAACCGGAGTACCCGGAGGAAACCCACGCAGGCACAGGGAGAACATGCAAACTCCAGGCAGGTAGTGTCGTGATCGGGATTCAAACCAGCGACCCTTTTACTGCTAGGCGAAAGTGCTACCCACTACACCACTGTGCTGCCACAGTTGATCCGGAGGAAGGCCTCCACATCGATGGTCAGGTCTCCACAAACATTTGGCTATATAGTGTATAAGTGGAACAATGATGGACTTATAGTTGCACAAAAAAAAAAGTATATTACTTATAATCCATATGCATTTGCAACTAAAGAGTTAAATGTTTTTAGTGGGCGTTCCACTTTAACTGTTTAGAATTTTCCAGCGCTGCAGTGTACAGGATAACCTTTACAAATGCTGCCTATCCTTTATTCTGCCTCCTAGAAAGTAATGTCATAATTTGGCTACCTAGGCTATGAGATATAATAAAAACCAAATATTAAAAAAAAGAAAAGGTCATCAAAAATTGCATTAATTTGAGCTCCCTTTGTTCAATGGGTAATTTGGAAGCAAAGTCGTTTCTCGTTTTTTGCTGTTCTAAGTGGTTGTGAAGTTTGCGACTCCTTCAGTACTTTATGAAACTTTTAAGTGGCCGTTTTTCTTTTGCATACACGTTAAGCAAAATTGCCATGTTAAAGTGCTCGGCAGTAATGAAGCAGTTCAGGTTGGTATAAGCTGTAGTTCGGCTCTGACATGGTGCACCGTTGCTCATATCTGCTTTACATATCTTCAACCTGAGTCCTTTTGCACAGCGGGATTAATATCTGTAGCCTCCTCGGTGCAGGTAACCAGGAGTCAAGGAACATGTTAGATTAAAAGGACTACTCCCATCTCATCCTCTTATGCCGTTTCTTAAGGCAAAGTAGTATCGATTCCCCAATATTATAGCTTTGCTTCTTAAGCTTAAAAGGCTGATTATTATTATTATTATTATTATTATTATTATTATACAGGATTTATATAGCGCCGACAGTTTGCGCAGCGCTTTACAATATTAGGGCAGACAGTACAATTACAATACAATTCAATACAGGAGGAATCAGAGGGCCCTGCTTGTTTGTTAGAGCTTACAATCTAGGAGGGAGGGTTAAATGATACAAAAGGGCAGTAAACTGCGGGGGATGAGCTGATTGAGAAAATAAGGAGTGTAGTTATTAGGTGGTGGCAGGATAGGCTTCCCTGAAGAGAAAAGTTTTCAGCGATCGCTTGAAGGTGGATAGATTTGGGGACATTCTGACCGATTGGGGTAGGGAGTTCCAGAGGATGGGAGAGGCTCGGGAGAAGTATTGGAGGCGAGTATGAGAGGAGGTGATGAGAGAGCTGTAGAGCAGGAGGTCTTGGGAGGAGCGAAGAGGACGGTTAGGTTGGTATTTTGAGACAAGGTTGGTGATGTAGCTGGGAGCAGAGCTGTGGATGGCTTTGTAGCTGATTGTTAGCATTTTAAATTTAATTTGTTGGGCGAGTGGCAGCCAATGGAGGGATTGGCAGAGGGGGGTGGCAGACGTTGAGCGGTTTGTAAGGTGGATGAGTCTGGCAGTGGCATTCCTGATGGACTGGAGAGGGGATAGCCTATTTAAAGGTAGACCAGTGAGGAGGGAGTTGCAGTAGTCGAGACGAGAGATGACCAGGGAGTGAATCAGGAGCTTTGTGGTTTCATTGGTTAGGAAGGGACGTATTTTAGAGATGTTGCGGAGACTGAGACGGCAAGCCTTAGAAAGTGATTGTATGTGGCTGATTTACAAATTAACTGATTTATAAAACCATACAAAACCGTTTCTGGTCAGGGCCAATGCATATCTAATTTCTGGGATCAGATGTTAAATTTTTTCTTTGAGATCACCCATTGCATTGTCCCAAATGATCCTCTATTAATAATATTCAGTTATGACTCGCCAACAGCCCGGCCTGCTCCAAGCCATTTTCAGAGACTCTCTTTCTGTTCGCAATGAATACACACCTACCTAGCCATACTTAAAAAATGGACCTCACCCAATGTGCCGGCTATCTCAGACATCAAGCATGAGTTGAAAACCCTACTTTATAGAGAGAAATTTGACATGGATCTATTTCACTCCATCTCCTTTCATAGTTTCTTAACTAAATGGCAAGCATTTATTGATCTTGCCCTACCAAATTTGGAAAAACACCACCTGTTGTCCTCATTTTACTTCTCGGAAACACCTTCTGCCACTACTATGACAAGCAGATAAATGTCCATTTCTTTGACTTGCTCACTCAACCTTCTAGCTACATGGCTCTCTCATCTACATCTTTGATGCCGTGAATCAAGGACTATGGTCTCTAACTTCTTGTTATGTTTCCCATGTTGCTTTTACCTATTCAAGTTTTGGAATCTTCTCTTTTCTTCCTGTGTCCCACCCATTCCATTTGATCTGGTGAAAACTCTCCTTTTGGGCGCCAACTTAAATAATGTGACCATCATTGAGAGTCAATGAGAGGAGTGCCATGTGTGTCTGGCCATGCAATGGGGAGAAGTGAAAATATTGCTCCAGATACAATTCTGTGTAACGGTTAGGCTAAGTTCACAAGGAGGTGCTTGGTCTGAGTTTTCAACCCAACCATCTTAAAAGGTGTAACCAGTGGATTGGATTAGTACACATGTATGCACCCATTGGACAAGGCACCACACTGACTCTAAGGCTGCATGCATTGTTTAAGTAGCAAGGAACCTTTTACTTCGATGGTTTCCCCCAGATGGGACAATCAGAGTTGACTGGAGAGAGACTTCAACAACACCGATGCTTTACCACCCTTATAAATGTAGCCTTGAAGCCCAACTCCAACTTAACCAAAACGTTTAAAAATGTAATTACTCTGCACTCTGCACGTGGTTAAAATAGGTTAAAAAAATCTAGATGACTGTGGATAAGGTCAGCTTTACAGGTAATACCAGCGACGAATCATTTACCAAAAGTATTGGGACGCCTGCCTTTACATGAACTTTAATGGCATCCCAGTCTTAGTCCGTAGGGTTTCATATTGCCCCCCCCCCCCCCCTTTGCTGCAACAA
Organism: Glandirana rugosa; assembly: GCA_018402905.1. Classification (NCBI taxonomy): domain Eukaryota; kingdom Metazoa; phylum Chordata; class Amphibia; order Anura; family Ranidae; genus Glandirana; species Glandirana rugosa. The sequence goes on from BLSH010263462.1 coordinate 79,991, forward strand.
CAGCTTCAACACTTCTAGGAAGGCTGTCCACAAGGTTTAGGAGTGTGTCTATGGGAATATTTGACCATTCTTCCAGAAGCGCATTTGTGAGGACAATTTTATGCTCCCAATTTTGTGGGAAGAGTTTGGGGATGGCCCTTTCTTGTTCCAACCTGACTGCGCACCACTGCACAAAGCAAGGTCCATAAAGACATGAATGAGCGATTTTGGGGTAGAGGAACTTGACTGGCCTGCACAGAGTGCTGACCTCAACCCGATAGAACACCTTTGGGATGAAGTAGAGTGGAGACTGCGAGCCAGGCCTTCTCGTCCACATCAGTGCCTGACCTCACAAATGTGCTTCTGGAAGGATGGTTAAACATTCCCATAGACACTCCTAAACCTTGTGGACAGCCTTCCCAAAAGAGTTGAAACTGTAATAGCTGCAAAGGGTCAACATACCCCCAGCCTATAAATGGATTGTGAAAGGAGAAGCAGCAGACAGATGAGCTTATCTCCCTGTCACACTGTTCTCACCTCCTATCAGAATGCTTCTGATGAATTGATTGGCTCCTTGTGCTGCTTCTTCTTCTTGCACCTCAACCCTGCTGTGCAGGGACTGTACAAAAAAAACTCCTATTAGGTGAAATGGAGGTACTTACACTGCTCGTATTTAGAAAAATTAATGATGTCATTTTAATATAGAATTGCATTATTTTACAACTTTCATATCTGCGTGGAGGTCAGCTTTAAGTGACTTAGCTTTGCAGCAGCATAGATTAACCGTTTCAATTCAAGGAAAACTGAACAGCCCTCGCTGTAAGCGAGAAGGTAGGAGCTGGTATGAGCTTAGAATTCCGTCTTTAACAATCTGAAGTAATGACATGTCTCACAACATCTGCAGCACACAAATAAGTAACTTAAAAAAAAGACATTAAAACATGTAATTTAGTCCACCAATCAGCATCAGAAAAGGCAATAATGATTCGAAAAGAGTATTATTACGCCAAGGAGTACAAATAAAAAAAAAGTGAGATTCTATCTTTAAGCGCCGTGATTTGCATGCTAACAGCCATAATGAATTGCTGAGTCCTGCTCTCACCCTGCCTTGTCATCTATGTAACTATAAGACGTACGCCATATTACAATACCTGTGAGAGATGGCTGTGGACCGCGCATTAATTATACCATCTCACGTAGCGCCAGGGGACTCCTTTACATTAGCTGTGCTACAACTACTTATCAATGCAGATTGCAGGATGGCGTACGTCACGCTAGGGGACGAGAGGAAACATTGTAACCCAGTGATAGATTGCAGACCCCGGATAATCACAACTTATGGAAGCGTTCCTTTAATTGCAAGACCATTAAGAATATCTTCAACAAAATATCCAACCGTGCTTTGCCAGAGACTGATGACTGATGGATTTCACTCATGGAAAACCGCAAACTCATAATTCATACATCACGTACGACATCTTGGCTGAGATTCTTTGTCTGTCAGCTGCCATTTTCTGGACGTTCCATGGCTATGCCCAATGAGCATGAGCAGACATGGAATGGTCAATGGTTTTTCAATTTTCATAAACAGATCCACCAAAATGTTTAACAGGATGCCAAAACAGAAATTACAGCCACATTTACATTTCTAGTAAAAGAAGTTCTCCTGGAATAAAGTTTTGACCACAATGGACGAGCATTTGCTTGGTATGATCACTGATAAGTCAAGTCACCAAGTAGCTGTGGAAAATCACAACCAGCAATGGTCCACAATGGACTACCATTTGCTTGGTATGGGCAACGATAAGCCAAGCCACTTAGCTGTGGACAATCACAACCAGCAATGGTCCACAATGGACTACCATTTGCTTGGTTTGGGCAACGATAAGCCAAGCCACCGTCTGTGGACAATCACAAGCAGCCCTGGTCCTCAATGGACTACCATTTTCTTTGCACTTATGAACATTATATCTACTTACCCACAGAAAATTAGGTTGGTTGTGAAGAGCACATCAGCATGAAGACCATCAATGGCAACCTGTCCATCTTGATGACATCTAACCAAAACTGAAGTGTACATCAACAGGTTGCCCAGTTTTGCTGAAATTGTCAGGATGGGCATTAACAAAGTAGATCACCAGCCAGCCTCTAATAAACATTTTGACCACAATGGGCCATTGTTGATTTATTCTTATGGTCATAATACCTGCTTGTCTTCACAGAAAATGAGGTCAGTTGTCAAGAGCTCATCTGCATGAAGGTCATCTATGACAGACATATTGATGACATTGCAAGCTGATCAAAAACTGAAGTGTACATCAACATTTTGCACAGTTTTGCTGAAATTTTTGGACTGGACAACAAGAAATCATTTAATTAACCAGTTTCTAATAAATGTTTTGACCACAAGGGACTAGCATTTGCTTGGTATGGGTACCGATAAGCCAAGTCACCACCTGTGGACAATCACAAGCAGCACTGGTCCACAGTGGACCACCATTTGCCTTACTCTTATGAACATTGTACCTGCTTACCCACAGAAAATGAATAGGTTGGCTGTCAAGAGCCCATCTGCATGAACACCATGAATGACAGCCTGCCCATCTTGATGATATCACAAGCTAACCAAAATGGAAGTGCACATCAACTTGTTGCTCAGTTTTGCTGAAATTATCAGGATGGGCATCAATAACTCAGATTACCAACCAGCTTCTTATAAAAGTTTTGACCGCAATGTACCATTGGTGCTTAATGCTTATGATTGCTATACCTGCTTGTCTTCACAGAAATTAGGTAGGTTGTCAAGAGCCAAAGATAATCTATGACAGAATACCCATTTTGATGACATTACAAGCTGATCAAAAATTGAAATCTACATCAACATGTTGCACAGTTTTGCAGACTTTTTTGGAATGGACACCAATAACTTAAATCACCAACCCATTTATAATAAAAGTTTTAACCACAATGGACCACCATTTGTTTTATTCTTATCTTCACTGAAAATTAGGTTGGTTGTCAAGAGCCCATATGCATGAAGACCATCTATGACAGCAGGGGCGTTGCTAGGGGGTGGCTATTGGGGCTATAGCCCTGAGTATGGGGCCCATAGCCCTGAGTCTCTTACCGGGTGGGTGCAGTTCTGCAATTAGCAGGTATGTCCCAGTCCGGAATGCAAGAGGCAGGGGCAGACTAAGCCACTGTAGCGCTGGCTCTGGCGCCGCCCTCACCTACACCTGACTCTACTACTGGTCACTGGTTGCTAGAGTTGCTTAGTGTCTAGCAACCAGTGACGTCACAGCCATGACTCCTTCCCTGCCCAGCATTCAAAGCGGAGGATCTCTGAGGACCCTGATGTAAGTGGGGGGCTCTCTGGGGACCCTGATGTAAGGGGGATCCACACTCAGATATGTAACAATATTTATATTTATACATATATATATATATATATATACTCAAGCATATGACTTTCTTTACTTCGCTGCTATGGGCTGTAGCCCCAGATCTTTTGGAGACCTAGCAATGCCCCTGTATGACAGCCTACTCATCTTGATGACATTACAAGCTAATCAAAAACTGAAGTGTATATCCACATGTTTCAGTTGAGATGTTAAGATGGGCACTATAAAGTCAAATCACCAACCAGCTTCTAATTATGTTTTGACCACAATGGACCATCAGCATTATACCTGCTTATCTTCACAGAAAATCATTTGTGACCACATGAATGTCAATGTATGGATAATTGTATAAATAAATGACTTTGTCATTATTTCAACAAATCAATATCCATCAATTTATAATATGACCACCACATCCTTCATTTAAAGTCCCACCCACCTGTCCTATTGCATGTCAGTGCAATTTTTATATATTCACAGAAAATGAGGTTATCAAGAGCCCATCTGTATGAAAGCTGAGACAGACACCCAACTTGATGACATCACAAGCTAATTAGAAACTGCCATGTTTATATTGCACATTTTTGTGGAAAATTTGGGATGAGCATCGATAAATCAATTTACCAACCAGCTTCTAATAAAAGTTTTGACCACAATGGACCATAGTTTGCTTCAATCTTTTGTATGGTATACCTGCTTACCATAACTTGAAATTTTGAGGGGCTCGAGTCACCAACCAGTCAAGTCACTAACTAGCTTCTAAAAAAAATTCTTATGAACGTTATACCTGCTTATCTTCACAGAAAATGAGGTCGGTTGTCAAGAGGCCATCTGCGTAAAGACCATCTTAGACAGCCACCCATCTTGATGACATCACATGATAATTAAAAACTAAAGTGTACATCCAGAAGTTGCACAGTTTAGCTTCCCTATGTGCCTGGGGTGTCCATATGGTTGGTTATCAGCCAATCAAACTATGCAGCAGGTGGCTGCTCATATTCCTAGGTATGTGGCACATTGTCAAGAGCAGTAGGGTGTCTTGACTGGTCTACAGGCAGCAGGGCCCTTGATGAAGAGCCTCATATTTGTAGATGTCATTGGGACTCAGGGAACTGTGAGAACTGAGCGATTGGCGGTGTTCCATCGCTCAGTTCTCAGTGTTAGAGGTGCCAGGGGACAGATGCAGTAACGGACCGATGCTGCATCTACCTAGGTAAGAATGATTCTTAAAAAAAAGAACCCATACTTCTCTTTTAAGGACCCATATTGCAGATTTGAAGGTAGGACTATTTGTAAAGGGGGGGCAGATGGTTCTGTTGTAATGTGGGATTCTGATGTGAAGGCAGAACTCTAATGTGTGTTGATTGTATGTCCCTTGACTTTTTTTTACTGCACCCCCAGATTAAACAGTCTAGATTTGGCTTTGGTTATAACCAGTAGCGTATTTAGGTTTTGTGCTGCCCTAGGCCTGACTAAACTCATGCACTCCCTAATTTAAATATGAGCCACCCTTTCCTGTCAAGGCCACACCCCTTCCATTTTAAGACCCGCCCTGAAATTTTCTAGTGGGGACACTAGATCTGAGGGCCTTGGGGGGATTGGAATAGATTTCCTTAAGAGATTTCCTCACACATCCTGATTCGCTATGGGGCAGCACAAAAACTCATTGGCTGTGGCCCGCCCCTTGGGACACCCGGGTCCCCTACATATGTATGGACTGTCCCCCTCTGATGGGGTCCTGCCGGTATTATCATACCGGCAGCAAGTGCAGCCACTTTATGGGGGGTGCCAGACTGGTTTGTCTCCCGGCCCAGTCCACCCCATAAGACTAAATGTGTAGTGCAAGTCGGCGGTGACTCTTTTTGTGCTGCCCCCCTGCAAAGTGCCGCCCTAGGCCTGGGCCTTGTAGGCCTAGGCCAAGATACAGTGTTGGTTATAACCCTCCTTTACCAAGACAAGAGAGCGTACACCACTTCAGGCAATTCTAGGTGCTAACCAGCCCCAGGTGCTGATCCCGGCTCACCACTGTTCATAGCATGTATGAAGAGAAAAAGAAATGGTCGCACACTGGAACAATTGTACAGGAATCATAGTTGACGCGTTTCATACGAGTATACCATGCTTGTTCACACGGTACACTCCTCTGAAACGCGTCGACTGTGATTGTAACTGTGATTCCTTTACAATTGTCTGGCATATGAGAATAAAGACTCCCTGCAAATCATACATTCGGTTCCAGTGTGCGGCCATTTATTTTTCTCTTCATATAACCCTCCTTTACTCTATCCACAATGAAAAAAAAAAGTTTTGCCTATACTTCTACTTAAAATGCTAGTTGCTTGGCTGCTTTTTTTTTTTTTTATAATTGTTTTTATTGGTTTTAACAGAATATACATGAAATGAGCATTGCATGCATTCTTTTTCAACTCAGTACATTACATAATAAGGTCTTTTGTATAACTCTTTACAAATCATCTTTTGCTCCTTTATCTCTCATGTCTATGCTGAATTGTTCACATATCATGCGCTTATCAGTTATAGGTAAATGACTTAGAGTACCGCGACCCCAGTGTCACCCGGTCCCCACCCCGGCACCCCTAATGGGATCTATCTGTGCCAGAGGGGGGTCCGGTCCCACCAGGGCCGTATCTCTCCGTCTTGCAAATACATACAAGGAGTTAGTTATATTATTGAATATGTCGTTATTTCCTCATTTCTCTCTGGTACTAAGGCTTACACATACAATTTTGCATAGTTATGCTCTGCTTAATATAGTACTCATCTTATTAAAGGGAGGAAAGTAGGAGGGGGAAGCAACCTGTGGGGAATGGAGAAAAAGGTATGAAAGGGTAAAGACAAGGAAACGAATGACGTACATCCATGTGTCACTAGAGTGGAGACTCCATGTGACCGTTTGGTTTACATATTATTTGTCAGTTTGTTCATGGTAATCCAGTTGTTCCACTCACGGGTGAATAGTATTTTGTTATTGCGCGTATTAGCAAAAATGTGTTCATAGATACAGTTAGTATTGACTCTCGATATTACTTCTGATATGTTTGGTGCCATATCAGATTTCCAATGACTCATAATGGTTATCCTGGGGTTTTTTGTCGTCTTGGTAATATCGCGTGGACAATTGTCGTCGGTCCTATTGGTAATACTCAGTAACCTTTAGACTATACCGTGGTTTGTATAGTCTTCATTATAGCTCTCAGTTATGATTGACATAGATACTTGTGTAAAAACGATTATGCGCGTTATTGTTTTATGATAAGTGGGCACTCACCTTGTTGACCTAATGGTACTTGTTTGACTGTTTATTATACATTTGGTTTGCCAGTGTACCTCAGAGGTGAGATCACTGTGTACCTACATGCAGTAAGCAAAGGAACAGAAATGGGAAAGTATGGAAAAAGAGGTAAGGGGTGTCCAACGAAGGGGGAGGATGAAAGGAGGGAAATTATTCTACTCATGATATAATTCGTCTCGTATTGATACGTTTTAACATACACATTCGGAATCATGGTCTCTCTTTACTCCTTTATTGCTGTATAAGTTATTATATTGATTGAG
>BLSH010263462.1:100923-131967 GCA_018402905.1 Glandirana rugosa
AACAAATACCCAAACGAAATTTGCGTCCTTTTTTTCCCACAAATAGAGCTTTCTTTTGGTGGTATTTGATCACCTCTGCGTCATTTCTGATCGCCGCTATAAACAAAAGAAGAGCGACAATTTTGCAAAAAAACCCAAATTTCTTACTTTTTGCTAAAATACAAATCCAAAAAAAAATATAAAAAAACATTTTTTTCACCGTTTTTGGCCGATTTATATTCTTCCTCATATTTGCGATAAAAAAAATCGCAATCGGCGTTTATTGATTGGTTTGCGCAAAAGTGGTCGCGTTTACGGATGATGAGAATTCATTTTTGGGGTTTTTATTTTTTTTTTATTTTTTACTAGTAATGGCGGCGATCTGCGATTTTTAGCGGTACTGCGATATTGGGGCGGACATGTCGGAACGTTTTGACACTTTTTTGGGACCATTGGCATTTATACAGCGATCAGTGATATAAAAATGCACTGATTACTGTGTAAATGCCATTGGCAGTGAAGGGGTTAACCTGCAGGGGGCGCGCTAAGGGTTAAGTATGTTCCCTGGGCGTGTTCTAACTGTATGGGATCACTGTGATCACAGCCCTTCCCCCTCACACAGAGCGGAGGTCCGTGTTTACTTACACGGACCTCCGCTCCTTCACTCCGGGGGGGGCATCGCGGGTGGCCGGCGGCAATCGAAGCCGCCGCACCCGCTCCCTGGCCCCCCCCCCGAACACAGTGAGCGCGCGCTCACAGTGGCTCTGTATCGAGGCCGCCGTCGTATGACGGCGATTCGCGTTACAGAGCCACATTGTCGCCGTCAATTGCCGATCAGCCGTCGGCAAGCGGTTAAAAAAAAAGAAAATGAGACTTGCAATCACTTTAAGGAGTGATCTGACTGGTCTTCAGCTTTCCCCATTCCCTGAGTGTATCCTGTATCTGACTTCTGTTGATGACCCAGCTTGTTACTGACCCGATCCTGAATTCTGCTTGTCCCTCTGCCCACCTGTTCCTGACTTTGGCTCCTTTCCTGACTACGCTTCTGTACCTCGTTGCCCGCCTGCTACTGACCTTGGCTACCTCTGAGACCCAGCTCCTGCTTCTGACTTGGCTTCATACCACTTCTGAGTGTCTGCTTCGGCAGTCCTTCATAACCGCTCCAGTCATCGCAGTATGGTCCTGCCTGATGAAGGGGTCCTGCGTGGCTCCGAAACGTTGCACTTCCTGTGATGTGATCTTTCTTTGAATAAAGAACTTTTGGATGGTGATCCTTGGTGTGCTGGCGAATACTTACACTTGGTCCTGCCTAAAGCCTGCTGAGAACTTCAACAAGCCATGCTTTCAGAACCTGCAGTGCATGCGGAGTACCCCTTTAATCTCGGCTGGTCCAGCGTGCATCACATCTGCTCCTGGCCTGATGTCCTGCCTGACTTCTCAAGCCTGCATCTCCTGCTGCAAGTTCTGCTATCAACACCTGCCAGCACTCGTGTTCCTTCTGTCCCTTGGCACCTTGGAGATACAAGAGAGGCCTCGTCAATTCAGTCTCCTACCAGGTACGTGGCAAACAGGTACAGGTCTTGCCCCTCCCCCCACTGGTGACTGGAGAGTAAAAGAAGCAGCAGACGGATAAGCTCTTCTCTCTGCTACTTTGCTCTCTCCTCCTATCAGCATGCTTCTCAAGCTTCGATACGAATGATTGGCTCCTTTTGCTGTGTCTGCCCCTCTCCCAGCCTGAGATATGCTGTATAGGGACTGCAAGAGTTTGATATCAAGTAAAATGAAGTATAGTATAGAGCAGCCTTTCTCAACCTTTTCAAAACCAAGGAACCCTTGAAATAATTATCTGGTCCTGCTAAAAATTAAAAATCTACAACTCATGATACATTAGTGTGACGGTCAATGGGAAGAATGCTCCTTACACTTGTGGTCATTGGGAAGAATTCCCCCCTTACAGATAGCTAAAAAGATCAATGGTGTCATTGGGAATTTATCTGAGAGATAGAAATTGACCATTGCTCAAGGAACCCCTAGCAACCTCTGGAGGAACCCTGGTTGAGAAATCCTGGTATAGTGCTTGTACTGAAATAAAATAACATGTATTAAGTATTGGGGATAGAGAGGATTCCTGGAGAGCAACCAAAATCAATAGCACCTCATTCCCTGAGAGGAGTATGGATGGGAAAGTGGTAGACCAAAAGGGCTCGCACAGATTGGGAATGTTTACGGCGCATAATGTAGTCAGAAGGAACATAGAGTCAAGTAATAAAATCATTCACATTTAATAGAGATTGATTAAAATATTAATTGTTTAGATATCAAAAAGACATTTACAGTAAAAATGCAAATACATATAGAGTATATATCTGGTCAATGGATGCTGTTCAAGTTACACTGATGTAAACAGATGTCCCAACATGTTTCGCCGTGTATCCAGCTTCCTCAGGGGACAGAAATTATCTCACCAGATGTTGAATGTACCAAGGCTCCAGCATCGCCCAAAAGAAGAAAAAAGACCAGATATCCGATAAGTGATGTATCCCCAATAGCGATAAAGAGGAACAAAGTCGTAATGGGCAACAAAGACGCTATCCCCAGGAGCCTCACTGGCCGCACAGCACATCTATGTGCAACTGTGTCTCCATTGGCTGGGCCCTTTGGCTCCTGATTCATTGAGACCAACATATTTGTTGTCCATTACGACTTTGTTCCTTTTTATCGCTATTGGGGATACATCACTTATCTGATATCTGGTCTTTTTTCTTCTTTTGGGCGATGCTGGAGCCTCGGCACATTCAACGTCTGGTGAGATAATTTCTGTCCCCTGAGGAAGCTGGATACAACATGTTTCACCGTGTATCCAGCTTCCTCAGGGGACAGTAATGATCTCACCAGACATTGAATGTACCGGGGCTCCAGCATCTCCCAAAAGAAGAAAAAAGAGCAATAAAGAGGAACAAAGTCGTAATGGACAACAAAGACGCTATCCCCAGGAGCCTCACTGGCCGCACAGCACATCTATGTGCAACTGTGTTTCCATTGGCTGGGCCCTTTGGCTCCTGATTCGTTGAGACCAACGTCTATGTTGTCCATTACGACTTTGTTCCTCATTATCGCTATTGGGGATACATCACTTATCTGATATCTGGTCTTTTTTCTTCTTTTGGGCAATGCTGGAGCCTCGGCACATTCAACGTCTGGTGAGATAATTTCTGTCCCCTGAGGAAGCTGGATACACGGCGAAACATGTTGGGACATCTCCTGTTTACATCAGTGTAACTTGAACAGCATCCATTGATCAGATCTATACTCTATATGTATTTGCATTTTTACTGTAAATGTCTTTTTGATGTCTAAACAATTAATATTTTAATCAATCTCTATTAAATGTGAATGATTTTATTACTTGACCCTATGTTCCTTCTGACTACATTATGCGCCATAAACATTCCCAATCTGTGCGAGCCCTTTTGGTCTACCACTTTTCCCATCCACGTATTAAGTATTATTGAGCACAGATCTGCATTCATTTGTATTCTTTTATATCCGCCTACAGTTCAGTTTGATGAAGGGAAAATGCCATCAACGTTTTATAGCAAATAAGGATTTCCTTTCCATTTTTTTTTTTCTTTACGAGGCAAATTTGACCGGCAGCTTCAGCCATTCTTTATGTCCCCGCACCTCGAGATCAATTATAACAAATGTAAGATGGCTACACAGGAGAAGCTATATAGCCTGACATTAATGGACTCCAGTCTTTTACCGCGTAAGCCGTAAATGCAATTTGGAAAAAAGCTTCAAAACTGTCATCATGGCGCAATGCAGGCGCCTTCAATTCCAGATGAGAGTTCCTTGCTGAGGCATTGTTAGTGCAAGATCAGATTTTGGCCAACAAAGTGAAAAGAGAGGAAAAAAAAGTCTCTTTTTATTTTTATTTTTTTTGTTGAAATTGCTGGATGTGGGATTATTACTCCAGACATCTTGATGAATGAGCGCAGTTTTGCTCTCCAAATAGGTCTATAGTCCATCAGCGGCGCTCGCCATATGAGGAATGAAGGTATGAATGCTGCAGAAAGTGTCTGGACTTCAGGAGCTCACAGAGACGTGTGCTTCTCTCTTAAAGCCTTTCAGTTTAAATCCGCTAAATACATTCCAGATAGGGCTGCACCGATACTAAGCATTTGCACGAGTATCGGTACCAATGCAAATGATCCGATACCTGAAATCGATACTTTCAGGCCCGGTTCTTTCAGCTGTTAGCGGATTTCCCCCACTGACAGCTGAAATGTAAAAAAAAAAAAGCCGGCAATTATCAGTTAACAAGTAATGACTCATTCAGCATTGGTGGGGTTACCCTATTGGTGGCTGAAGTGTAAACTGAAGGCCCAGCAATTGGAGCTGTCATTAAAAAAGAAAAAGAATCAACCGCGCAATGTTTGTCAACAACACTGCTCAGCCGCTGAAACAGAAAGATAAAAAGAAACATTGTTTTGTTTTGTATCTTTCTGTTTATTCATCTACAGTTCAAAGGAATGAACTTTGATCTGCAGATGAATTCAGTTTAAAGAAACCTGTCAAGTATAAAAAAGCTGTTGTTTTTTATTTTAATTTTTAATTAAATGTTCATCTGTTCAACTCCTTATTAAACCTTAATGTACTCTAATCTTGATGAATGAGCACAGGTTTGCTCTCCAAATCACAAAGAAACACCGGGAAAGATGTCAGCCGTCTCAGTGGTGTGTGGGGGCCGCTGGAGGGCTTTGTTGTAAGGTAAGTATTTCATAATGAGATCGTAAGCGACGCATACCAGCTCATTATGCATTTGTCTTACAGTTTTATTTTCCAGCTTCAACTCTTCTGGGAAGGCCGTCCACAAGGTTTAGGAGTGTCTATGGGAATGTTTGACCATTCTTCCAGAAGAGCATTTGTGAGGTCAGGCACTGATGTTGGATGAGAAGGCCTGGTTTGCAGTCTCTGCACTAATGCACCCTTAAGGTGATCTATTGTGTTGAGGTCAGGACTATGTGCAGGCCAGTCAAGTTCCTCCACCCTAAACTCGCTCATCCGTGTCTTTATGGGCCTTGCGTTGTGCCCTGGTGCGCAGTCATGTTGGAACAGGAAGGGGCCATCCCCAAACTCTTCCCACAAAGTTGGGAGCATGAAATTGTCCACAATATCCTGGTATGCTGACATCTTAAAAGTTTCCTTTACTGGAACTATAAAAGGTCAAGCCCAACTCCTGAACAACAACCCCACACATGTGCACTCCTGTATCCTTCAAGAGAAGTATGACCATAAAAGCTTTGGCCTTGTTAGGCTTTCAATAGGTAGTCAAGGGGCAGTAAAAATGCATTCAAACCACCCGTTTTACCACCTGTCTGATGTGGCCTAAGAGACCTACTAATGGGCAACCCAAGCTGACCATACGTTTTCCGATTTTCAGTCAATTTCAACCAATTTCCATCCAACAGGAATGTACATGGTTACAAGGAAAAGCTGGACAGCCCCACTAAACACCTTTATTTTGAAAATTCCATGGCATTCACACGAGTATAGAGATGCAGGCACAGATAAGCGCTAACGCGTTTCACATCATAAACAATGCTTAGTCATAGCCAGGAATTGCTTAGCACACCAGAAATTGCTATAAAGTAAACAATGTATCTCCCATGAGTCTGATTGACCACCAGAATCCTAAAATCAAAAAAGCCAATACATGGACAGCTAAAATGTGGTTTACAGACAGATCAGATTTTTCCATCTCCTTGTGATCAAAAAAAAAAAAAAAAATCTAATATCCACTACTACTTTGTGATTTCGATAAAACTTGGATCTTAAGTCAAAATTTTCACATGTATGGCCATCTCCAGGCGACAGAATAGCGAGAAGAAGGAGAGACCCCCATAGGGGGTAACAATGAAATGTATGGACGTCTCTGGCAATGAGGTCTCTCCATAGGCACTGGAAATCTTTCATGATTATCTTAAAAACATGTTTGAAGAAAAAGGAAGAATACATGTTATATATACAGCATTTATCACGGTGAGGGGTATAGGAGGATTCCATATCCTGCAGAGCTGTCATGTGCTCAGAAGAAGGACATACATGGACACACATGTTTCTCGTTTTCAACTTCAAAAGAGTAAATGAATTCCCTGGGGATCCTGACTGACAGCCACAGCTCCCCGCAACTGGCGGCACGCGCTGATCGAAGGTTAGAGAACGCAGAGAGCATTAAATTTAGAAAGCAGGACTTGCTTAATGTAAAAGAAAAAGGTAATAGAAAAAGAAAACGGTACCCTATATTCTGATATATTTATATATATACAGTATATATATATATATATATATATATAGATATATAGATATACTGTATATATATAAACAGTGAGGGTAACAAGTATTTGATCCCCTGCTGATTTTGTATGCCCACGGACAAAGAAATGATCAGTCTATAATTTTAATGGTCGGCTTATTTTAACAGAATAACAACAAAAAAATCCGGAAAGACGCATTTTTAAAAAGTTATAAATTGATTGGCATTTTAATGAGTGGAATAAGTATTTGATCCCCTATCAATCAGCAAGATTTCTGTCTCCCAGGTGTCTTCTATACAGGTAACGAGCTGAGATTAGGAGTTCTCTCTTAAAGGGAGTGCTCCTAATCTCAGCTTGTTACCTGTATAAAAGACACCTGGGAGACAGAAGCAATCGGATTCCAATCTCTCCACCATGACCAAGACCAAAGAGCTGTCCAATGATGTCAGGGATTGTAGACCTACACAAGGCTGGAATGGGCTACAAGACCATCGCCAAGCAGATTGGTGAGAGGGTGACAACAGTTGGTGCGATTATTCACAAATGGAAGAAACACAGAATAACTGTCAATGTCCCTCGGTCTGCGGCTCCACGCAAGATCTCATCATCTCGTGGAGGTTCAATGGTCATGAGAACGGTGAGGAATCAGCCCAGAACTACACGGAAGAAGCTTGTCAATGGTCTTAAGGCAGCTGGGACCACAGTCACCAAGAAAACAATTAGTAACTAGAGTTGAGCGGACACCTGAATGTTCGGGTTTGACGGGTTCGGCCAAATTTTGCGAAAAAGTTCAAGTTCGGCCCCGAACTTGATTCCGAACCCCATTGAAGTCAATGGTGACCCGAACTTTTGGGCACTAAAATGTGTCTAAAAAAGTCCTGGAAAGGGCTAGAGGGCTGCAAAAGGAAGCAAAATGGAGGTAAGAGTAGGACAAGTGCCCTGCAAACAAATGTGGATAGGGAAATTACTTAAAATCACATAAAAAAATAAAAAATGGAGGAGGAGGTCGAGGAGGCGGTGTAGGTGGTGGAAGTGGTGGTGGTGGTGGAGGAGGTGGAGGAGGAGGAGGAGGAGGAGGAGGAGGAGGTAGCCAACACTGTTTTTTGTTTGTTTGGTTTTTTTTTCTAATTGGGGTAGCCCCCAAAATATTGAGACATATATAAAAAAGATCACTATCTGCAGACAAACCCAGACCCAATCTACTATCGCCTGTACTTGTTCTGGCCTCACCATTCGTTGAGCGGCATTCGGGCCTACCATATACCATTGAAGGTTCTGTCGGCTACTCACACCTGAGGAAGGTGTATCACTTGTGCATGTAGCTGGCACAGATCGACCACGTCCTCTCCTTGCAACAGGAGCTTCACCAACACCACCAACACCAGCAGCACCACAACCACCACCACGTCCCTTATTTGATGCTCGCCTCATTCTGGACGCAAATGTACTATTTAGCACAAATTTATATTATTTTTTAAACCATCAATGTAGACGCACTTTTTATTTTTGTGCAAGAAATGCCCCGCTGGCCGCAAATGTAATATTTTGCACAAAAAAAAAAAAAAAAATGTTTAATTTGTCTAACTGCAATGCAAAAGCAGTATTTAAATATGCCAAAATGTGGCCAACTGAACTAACAGAACACGATTAAAGTAGTGCCCCTGACACACAAGCAGTTGCAAGTGCACTGCACTTGCAAAAATGGCTGCATACGCCCACCTAACAAACAGAAAAATTGCTTAGGTTTTATATGAGGCACTTTGCCTAGCAAACAAAATCTCCTCTAGTACCCACCCACCAATAAATCGCTGTTTTTAACAGATTTTCTAAAGCTAATCTGTCCCTCATACCAGCAGCAGCAGCATCCTCTCCCTACACTAGCCTGAGAGCATGTGACTGCAGCACTACGTGATTCCAGCTTATATAGAGGCTGGGTCACATGATGCACTGGCCAATCACAGCCATGCCATTAGTAGGCATGGCTGTGATGGCTTCTAAGGGCAAACGAGTGAAACGCTTGTTGATTGGCTGCCCTGCAGCTATTCAACAGGCGCGAAAAAATACCAGAGCCCAAACTTTTTCTCAAATGTCCGGGTTCGGGACACGGACACCCTAAAGTCTGGTACGAACCCGAACTTTACAGTTCAGGTTCGCTCAACTCTATTAGTAACACACTACACCCTGACGTACCAAAATACTGCAGCACCCGCAAGGTCCCCCTGCACAAGAAAGCCCATGTACAGCCCCATTTGACATTTGCTAATGAACATCTGAATGATTCAGAGGAGAACTGGGTGAAAGTGTTGTGGTCAGATGAGACCAAACTCAAGCTCTTTGGCATCAACTCAAATCGCCGTGTTTGGAGGAGGAGGAATGCTGACTATGACCCCAAGAACACCACCCCTACTGTCAAACATGGAGGGGGAAACATTATGCTTTGGGGGTGTTTTTCTGCTAAGGGGACAGGACAACTTCACTGCATCAAAGGGACGATGGATGGGGCCATGTACCATCAAATCTTGGGTGAGGAACTCCTTCTCTCAGCCAGGGCATTGAAAATGGGACGGGGATGGGTATTCCAGGATGACAATGACCCAAAACACACGGCCAAGGCAACAAAGGAGTGGCTCAGGAAGAAGCACATTAGGATCCTGGAGTGGCCTAGCCAGTCTCCAGACCTTAATCCTATAGAAAATATGTGGAGGGAGCTGAAGGTTCGAGTTAACAAACGTCAGCCTCAAAACCTTAATGACTTGGAGAGGATCTGCAAAGAGGAGTGGGACAAAATCCCTCCTGAGATGTCTGCAAACCTGGTGGCCAACTACAAGAAACGTCTGACCTTTGCGATTGCCAACAAGGGTTTTGCCACCAACTACTAAGTCATGTTTTGCGAAGGGGTCAAATACTTATTTCACTCATTAAAATGCAAATCAATTTATAACTTTTTTGAAATGCATTTTACTGGATTTTTTTGTTGTTATTTTGTCTATATATATATATCATTTTTTATAATTGAAAAAAATAAAGAATAATAAAAAATAAAACTGTGATATACTGTAATATATATAAAAATGTATAAAATATATTTTTAAATACATATATATGTGTGTATATATATATTTATATATATATATATATATATATATTTCAAAAATATATATCAACATTAAATAACTTATATACTGTATAGATTTTTAAATATATGTTATTGTTATTTAATTTTTTGCTTTTACTGTATTTGTGTCTCTCTACAGTTACATCTAGAAAGCAGGTTGCATTTTCTTCCCTATAGAGGTGACCTCTATTATTAGACAGTACATCCCTGTCAAAACTAAAACAAATGCAGGATAAGTCACCTAGAGATTTTATTGTATTTCTATAAGTCTGAGCTGACCTATAGATTTGAAGCTGAAGTTTAATCTACTTATATTTTGCCTTTCCTGGGTTGCTCCTGCTGTCCTATCTCCCCCTTATGTCCATGTCCCCAATTCAGCAAGAGATTTTGCAGAGCAGTGTTGGCAGCTCTGCACATGCTCAGTTTTTAGTGAGTTTCTATGCTGAGCATTTCCTCCCTATGACATCTGAGCCGCCCATGTGACTATAGAGTCACACATGTGGGCGCATACACAGTGTTAAATGGCAGCCCACTCCCTCCCTCCTCCCCCCATGCCCACTAACCAGCTAAACACAATGGGGGGCGAGATATTACATGTAGATTAATGGAGGCTTCACCTCCTTGTTATTCTAGGACAAAGGCTGGAGGGGCGTGACACAGCCTGTGACTGGCAGAAATCCACCCACACCATGGTATCACAAAAAAAAATAATAAAGTTTTGATTTCAAATGTATATTTGTATGACAAATTAAAACAGTTTGTTGATATTATTTATTTTTGCTCCATATTCCAAAGGCTGTTTTTTTCTATTTTGAACATGTGACCAGCAGTGGAGGACTAGAAGCTCCTCCTGCTTATGTTTCCCTGCAGACAGGCTGGGAGAGAGCTGGGTCATGTGACAGCTGCATATTGATTAGGAAAAAGGTATTTAGATTTTTTTTTTAAATTAAATTAATTACCAAAAGAGAAGAGATGATGTGAATTAAACAGTGTGTGTTTAGCATGTGTTTAGTGTGTGTCTAGACTTTAAGTCTTACTACTGGGGGGTGCAGGCTTCGCCCTTTAGCTGTACAAACATTTGGTTGGTTGCAGGCTGGTCGGTAAGTAGAGCTGGGAAGTTTTTTGGTCTTGTTTTGCACACGTTGCCCTTCCATGTGGTCCTTGCTGCAAAGGCCAATTATGGGGGGTGGGGGGGGCAGTGGCCATTTGTTTGTACTGTTGAAATATCAATGAGGGGATGCACTGGACACCTTTGCTGCCATAGTGCTATATTATTAGTGCTGGCAGGCAGCCTTCCTGCTCCGAACCAAACACCGCTGTGGACCTGAGCACCTGATATGCTGCACTTTACCTTTCAGCACTCCTAGCTATCTTGTAGCCCGATCCGTGCCAGGGCCCCTCTTCCCCCCTCTCCTCAGATCCATATGGATGGTGGGAACCTGCCCTAGGTGGGCTTGAGCTAAATGCACTGCTATAGACCCTGTCTATACTCCGGACATTCTGAGTTCAGCCTTCCTTCTTCTCTTTCTCCGGGTTCATCCCTGAGTGGCTACACTCCAAAGTGGCAACCTGGCCGTTCATCTATGCTAGTGATGGCGAACATTGGCACCCCAGATGTTTTGGAACTACATTTCCCATGATGCTCAACTACACTGCAGAGTGCATGAGCATCATGGGAAATGTAGTTCCTAAACATCTGGGGTGCCAAGGTTCGCCATCACTGATCTATGCTCTTCGGCCAAGCCTCTATAGATAGAGTATGGTCCAGCCAGTTCCAGGATATATATACCTCTCAAAACACTCCTAACACCACATTTTATACTTTATGACTTACTCTCCACTAATTCTGGGAGCTCATATGGTGATTTGTCTGATCTACCTGCCTGCAAAAGAACTCCTCCTGCATCACACTCAGAATCCCTGAAGAAGAACTTATTATCACTCGAAACGCGTTGGTGTTTGGATGTTTTTCAGTTCTTTCCAACTCCAGGGGGTCTGGGGGTTGCACCATATGTCCTTGTTCAGTGTTTTGTGTCATGTCCTGTCCATGTGGTCCAATAGTTCTTATTAATGCTTGAGTCGTTGTTTCAGACTCTTCTGTATACAAGTGTATTAATAAACTATATATTCAATTTTACAATTTACTGTGTTTGTGTGTAGCCAATCCGTGTACGCCTCTAAGTCCCTTTTTTTGGAGGGTCTACTATTTTGCTTGTATATTGGGATGTTGGTGCACATTCAGAGTCTCCACCACTCTCTCCTTGTTTAGTGCTATATGGTGGGTTTCCCGTGCGCCCCTGTGCCTTTAAGGAGGGGTGGGCACCCCCAAAGCTCACCTTCCCTTTGCCTATCCATTATTATGCATGTCCTTCTACTGTGGGGGCTCTCAAGGTTTAGAATTAGGACTACAGATAGAAGGATGCCTTGATGGGGCTCTGTAGCTTACGCATGCATTTGCAAATGTGTGCAAACTATACCCCTGTTTTTAACGCATACTGTTAGACAGGACAATTTGGTTGGTTAGCAGGCTGGTCGATAAGTTGAGCCAGGAATTTCTTTGGTTTTCTTTCCCCCTTTACCTGTTGGGTGGAGAGCAGGACCTAGCAGCACCTCCACACATACCCTCACTCACATCATAACCTTGTTGTCCACCTCCCATGGTCCACCTTAGTTTCTCCAGGGGTGGTACTGCCCTTCCTACATGGCCAAAGCTGCTTGGAAAGGAAGGAAGCGGGACTGTTGCCATCTTTGCGACCTGGCAGACCAACGAGAGCGAATGTGCAGTCACAACTGGTTTACTGGTCGGCCAGGAATTTCCAATGTCTGATTGACCTCACACGGGCCAGACAGGGACAGCCAAAGGGCCGGATGTGGCATACGTAAAATGCCCAGGTCTCTCATAGGCTATAAATAAGGACAAGCCTTTTAATATTCACACCCATGGACGGGATTATTGACATAAAGCTAATGACGTGCCGAGAGAGTTCTAAAACAACTTTCAAAAACGATGATAAATTTCCTTTAACGCCAACAAAATAATAAAAAAGTAAAAAAATCTGCGATGACCGCTGGTGGCTATTTTTTCCTTTCCAGCTCTGAGCGCATTCTGCTTATACACACGCGGCATAATGTATTTGCCGAGCCAAGCTTCTACAATGTAGAAAAGCAATTTATTTTAGCATAGCCCATGTACTGCTAAATTAACCTTGATGAATGTGTTGGGGAAGGTGGAACCCGGTGTCATCATGAAATAGAGGAAGATCGAGAATCTGTTTATTCAACATGTTTTCATCCACAATCCTTCAAAATAGTCAACGTTGTCCCT
The DNA here is from genome assembly GCA_018402905.1 of Glandirana rugosa. Taxonomy (NCBI): domain Eukaryota; kingdom Metazoa; phylum Chordata; class Amphibia; order Anura; family Ranidae; genus Glandirana; species Glandirana rugosa. The sequence goes on from BLSH010263462.1 coordinate 113,660, forward strand.
CGCCTTGCCTGGGCCGGCTTTTTACACATTCGGCTTAGGTCAGCCTGACGTCGGCAGCCGAGGTTCTTTTAAAATTTAAAGGTCCAGTACTGGCTGGGGGCTGCCGTTAAAATTCGGGCTTCCCAAACTCAAACATTATTATCCCCTGCTTAAAGTTGCAGAGGATTATGGTAGGCTATGGCAAAAAATAAAAATCAAGAACAGCTTTTCCCCCTGTAGGACAACTGATATCTCTATAAGCTGGTTCGAACATTGATGCCACCCTGAGTGTTTTGCCCCATTTTCATGTTTTTATGTCTCATATTGAACTGCATGAGGTTATCTATGCTGACATCTAGTGGTAGTTTTGGGCGACTGCAACTTGTTTAATAATGTGATTTTGGGATCTTCCTCTGTTCTCCTCTCCTGTTTTGGGCTAGTTTGTTTAGTCTTGGCTAGACCCTCTCCACTTCTTCCAGGTTTCCTCATTCATACTGCATTCACACTATCACATAGCGGGAACAAGCATTCCCACTTGTGTATTTGGCTGAGCAATTTACACACAATTTCTCATGTCGCACATAGGACAGGCCATTCCATTCAACTAGAACAGAAAATAGCCCAAACTAATAGCTTAAAGACATTGGACTAAAAATAAACAAAAACAATAGCCAAACAATATTCAACCAGAATAGAAAATAGCCTAAAACAGCTCAACGTTCAACCAGAAGAGAAAATAAAATAACCCAAACAAATAGCTTGAAAACATTGGACCAATAATAGAAACATAGAAACATAGAAAAGTGATGGCAGAAAAAGACTGAGTAGTCCATCGAGTCTGCCCCTTTTTATTTATTTATTTTTTCATTAACCTTGTTGTTTGACTATGGATTTATGTTTATCCCAAGCATGTTTGAAGCCATTCACTGTTGACTGTCTCACAACCTCTGTTGGTAGTTTATTCCAATCATCAACCACCCTTTCAGTAAAATAATACTTTCTAAACAAACAATAGGCTAAACAATAGGCAAAGAACATTTAACCAGAAGAGAAAATAGCCTAAAACAATAACCTAAGAACATTTGACAGGAGACAAAAACAGCCTAAAACAACAGACCAAAACCATGGACCAGAAGATAAAATAGCCTAAAACATTAGCTTGATAAATAGCAACCAAAAATAAAATAATAGCCTATGAACACTCAACAGACGAGAAACAAAGTTTTAAAATATTTTTTTTGTTTGTTTTTTACCATTTGCACAACAGCCACAGCTTTATACATTGTGTGAAAAATCCTTACAACTGATAGGTGAGTGCTGGTTAATTCACACAGAATGAATGTTTTCTGGAAGAATAGCTATGCAATTTTTTTTATAAATAGGCCCCATAATTTATTGTGGATTACTTTCCCTCCACTCCATTTTGCCATGGGAGATAGCACATTATGCAGAGGTGATGTAGCTCGGTTCGGGGAAGACCAGCCGGCCTTTTTGCCCGTATGTCTAATGGACTGTGGCCCCAGTTTGGACGTATCCTCTTGCCTTCAGCCAAAACCTGCACAGCAAGGCCACTTTGCCCTGACAAATGCAATCTGAGAGAATAATAAAATTGTAGCTGTTTCCAGGAAATCAAGCCAAGGTCATCTTATTTTGCAGCGTACAGATATCTTATTGTGCCTTAAAGAAAGATTAAAAAAGAAAAAATGGAGGCAGCATTAAACATATCTGTAAAGCCAGCAAGGTCAGGACGAGTTGATGGAAACACCTTTTGAGTGATGTGGCAGATAAAGATGATGGTGCATGTGAGATGCTTGGAATATGAGACTGACACACAGAGATTCAGAAAAGTCTGTGTGTGCACAATGCCCAATTCATTCAGATCAATGTAGGCCCTTGGGGGGTGAAGGAAGCTTAACCCTTCCACCGGTGAAAGAGACAAAAAATGGCCCAACGATTTTCTAGAAAAGTAATATTTTGCATCTAGCACAGCCTTTCTCATCTTTTGAGGAACCCAGGTCTCAGGGATCTCCTGCTTCTACAGCTCCCAGTACTTTGGCCTTACCACAATGGTGGACAGTGAAAGAAGGGTCCCCTTAAACTGGTGGTGAAAAAAAAAAGCCCGCGTTCAGTGGTATGAATGCCTGTTAAAAGAGAAGTATGGCCAAAGCATCCTTGGTCATACTTCTCTTCTGGGTGTAAGGTAAACAGGATTCCTAGCACCAGAAGACCAGTGTGGACTTGTGCTTGGCTCACGCGCATTGCACACATGATCATTTTTCCAAGCAAAGGTGCATTGTTAGAAGTACTGTGCGGGTTCATTGTGTGCACTCGTGCATGTGCATACCAATTGACATGCTCACTTGGCACCCAGTGCCTTATCTAAAATGGTCTGTCACTGTGAACAGTTTATGAATGGTCTTTGATTTCTTCCTGAAACCTGATTGGCTATAACTGCTTACCTGTGCATGACCCGGCTTGCCTTTGGACTTCGCTTCTGCTCCAACTCTGTTTACCTAATTACTCTGACCTTGGCCTGTTTATTGGCCTTGTCTTTGCCTGCTGAGTCTGTACTGCTTTACCCAGCTGTTACTGACCTTGGCCTGCTTCCTGGACTTGTTTTGCCTTCTGATTTAGTCCCTCGCTCTCCGGGTGTTGATGACTGCTGCGCATCTCCAGGTGCTGCTTCAGTGTCCTGCTCTGGTGCCAAGGTGCCAAGCTGTTCCTGCATCCTGTTCCAAGGACTGAAACTTCACCACCTCTACCCAAATGCGGAGAGGACATCACCAGCCAGCTACTACGGCACTCGTGCCACTCTTTGTCTTTACACTCTCTGTCTCCATCTTCAGGAGTGTTGGGGAGGAAGTGTAAGAGAAGCCTTCACAATTATCCAGTCTTCCAGCATCTCCAGGTCCTGCTTCAGTGTCCTGCTCTGGTGCCAAGGTGTTAAGCCGTTCCTGCATCCTGTTCCAAGGACTGAAACTTCACCACCTCTACCCAAATGCGGAGAGGACATCACCAGCCAGCTACTACGGCACTCGCGACACTCCTTGTCTTTACACTCTCTGTCTCCATCTTCAGAAGTGTTGGGCAGGAAGTATAAGAAAAGCCATCACAATTTTCCAGCCTTCACCAGGTACGCGATACTCGGTCACCTACTTTTATATTCCTGTGACCTAAAATCAGTCAACAGTGGGCTAAAGCCTGTCGTCAGCTAATGTCTCAGGGCTGCTTCAGGATCTGATAGGATCCTGACCATATTGTCAAGATCCACCCAGCTGCCTGTTTGATAGCTGGCTCCATCTATCAGCGTATGGCTGAGAGCCAAAGCCAACTGTGCCCCCCTCTCTCCTTCCTGGTGCTCCAGTAAGCATGGGGGGGGGGGGCAGAGCTGAGGGCATTGACTAGCAGTCACTGCTCTCCACTCCAAGATGGTGGAGAACTGAGCGAACTGTGTCATGTGATCGCTCAATTCTCTTAGACCCAACATGAGACAGATGCAGCATCATACCAATTATACAGCATTGAGATGAGTATGTATGTTTGATTTTTTTCCAAGTCCATACTTCTCCTTAAATATGGTGGTAAGTGTATTTGTCATTAATTGAGGGGACAGTGGGAAGAGCGCTCCCTACATTAGTAGTCATTGGGGAAAATGGCCATTTACAAAAAGCCTTCATTAGATCCAGTGGTTCCTTATGTGACAAAAAAAGAGAGAAAGCTTAATTGATCATATGCATCTGCCTCTACCAAGTGGTGTTGGTGCCAGAACTATGAGGGCACCATCAGGCAGGAGGTCAATCCATTTCTATTTACTACTAAAGGAACCCTTAGAAATGTCTGGAGGAACCTTGGTTGGAAAGGCAGAATGGCACACTGGCTAATTATTTTATGCTATATCTGTACACCCGCTACTTGGTTCAAGTGTTAGTCCATGCTAAAACCAATGAATGAGTTTAAGGTTTTAGATTCAAACCTTAAAAATATATAGCCCTCTTCCACTTAAGGATCTGTTGTGATGGAAGGTGGAGACAAGAGTTTAGAGTAGTGTAGGTGTGTCAGAATCACAGGGGAAGAGGGGTGGAGTCAGGATTTGAGATTAAGATGGGCTAGAACCAGAATCTTAAGGTAGGGGTGGATGGAGATGGGATTTTTTTTGGGCATCTAGCAAAACTGTGAAAATGTTTGAGAAAGCCAGACCAAGGAGAAAGCTCTAGCTAGCAAAGGATGGAACAGGATGTACTTTGTCCACTGCAGGTGGTGCTCTTCTGCCGTGGCACCACAATTTGAGAAGACGTCAAGGGGAGACTATGGTTTCCTGGGTCTCTGAGGAAGCACCCGAATGGCCCATGTGACTCCAACAGCCATCTTGGGTCAGGCAAGGCCATGGCTCCCAGGCTTGGTGTGCTTTTGGCGCGTTGGTAGAGTAGGGACAGGTACCCCTCTGTTAAGGACAGTACTAGGAATCAGGAAAGGTTCCTGATGAGGAGAGAAAGCATAGGGTCACAACTACTTGGACATTATCTTGTTTGGGGGACTGGATGATCTGGCCGCATTCCACTTTCTTAACAGACGCTATCAATCCAGCTGATGGCTGTCAACATCACATTGTTGGAATACATGAGTTTACCTGGTTGGGCAGGCATCCCTCTGGAATGTTGTGAACTGTTGTCGCTTTACTTCAATACAAGTTTTTCATTGCGCTTGTCTGTGTGAGTGACTGCAGCTGCCCCACGCTGCACCCCACCTACAAGATTCTCAGAGAAGGAGTTAATGGAGCCAGGATATGTGGGTGAGGAGGTCAAAGAATATCAAGGTAAGAATGGATGGAGATGGGGGTCTCAGGTTCAAAGAGAAGTCAAGGAAGTTGGGCCTATAGCAAAAATGTGAAACAGTTTCAGAAAGGCACAACAAGGAGGGTTTTCTCGCTAACACAGGGCAGACCAGGATCTAATAGGAGGAGCAGGTGGAGCCAGCATATAGCGGTAAATGAGGTAAAGCCAAAATTTTAGGAAAGGATAATCTAAAACTGACAATAAGATCATACAGGTGTGTTGACAGAATGCCAGGATAGGAGGAGATAGAACCAGAATCTCATGGTATGCAGGGGTGGGTGTAGACAGGACCTCAGAGTAGAAGGGGGAAGCCAAGGATGTGGGTCCCTAGTTGGAATATGAAACAGTTTCAGAGAGACACACCAAGGAGGGTTTCTGGATGAAAAAGGGTGGACCAGGACCTCAGAGGAGGAGTAAATGGAGCCAGGATATGAGGGCAAAATGGGTGCGCAACCAGAATCTTAGGGTAGGAATGTAAGGCAACAAGGTCTTACAGTAGGGATGGGTATTTACAAAATCTCAGGATATGTAAGTATAGAACCAGGATTTCAGAGTATGTGGGGTATAGACAGGACCTCAGGGTTGAAGGAGGAAGTCAATAATGTGGTCCCCTACTAAGAACGTGTTTCTGTGAGGCACACCAAGGAAGGTTTTCTTGGCTAACAAAGGATGAGCCAGAATTTCAGTTAAGGAGTAGATGCAGTCAGGATTTGAGGGTAAGCACGTTGAGCCAAAATTCCAGGATAAAAGAGGATGAAGACAGGATATTAGAGTAAGATGGGTTCAAGAGACAATCTCAGGGTATTAGGAGGAAAGACACTGATCTCAAAACACTTTCAAAGAGGCACACCAATGAGGGTTTTCTGGCCAACAAAGGGTGAGCCAGAATCTCAGTGAAGGAGTAGATGGAGCCAGTATTTGAGGGTAAGCATGCTAAGCCAAAATCTCATGTTAGGAGAGGATGGAGACAGGACCTTAAGGATGGGTTCAAGAGAGTATCTCAGGGTAGGAGGGGAACTCAAAGACGTTGAGCTCATGGGAAGAATGTGAAATGATTTCGAAGAGGCAAACCAAAGAAAGTTTCCTAGCTAACAAAGGGTGGGCCAGAATTTCAGTAAAGGAGTAGATGGAGCTGGGAATTGCAGTGTAAGCTTGTTGACCTAAATCTCAGGGTAGGAAGGAATAGAATCAGAATCTTAGAGTAGGATGAGTTCAAGAGAGTATCTCAGAGTAGGAGGGGGAAGTCAAAGACATTGAGCTCATAGCAAGAACATGAAACAGTTCCAAGGAGGGCTTCCTCATGACTAACAAAGGTAAAAGTCACCATCTTGTAGTGTCTACTTTCAGGTTGTTTTTTAATTCTGAAATTTGAAAGTTCACTTTAAAAGTTACTATGAAACATTGTATTTTGTATCGTTTAGCTCCTTTCGTTTCTTTGTATTTTTTTTTTCCTTCCTCGCATAGCGCAGAAAGTTGCAGCAGAATTAACTAGAGACATTTTCATTGCCTGGCAATCGGCACTCACACCTGGCACACCATGGCAAAGCTTTTTGAGCATTTAATTAGGAAGACAGAAGAGAGTTTAATCACTTTATTAATTTTACTGGAAACCGGCGAGCTCTTAGTGAGAATGTTCGCAGCATCCTTTTGTCCTCTTCAAGCTTGGTGTTTACAGAAAGGAAGCATCCATTGTTTCGGAGCTAAAAAACAGAACGGCAGCACTTGCTAACCCCCCTCCCTTCCAAACCCCCCAAAAATGTTTGTGTTACAGGACCATACATTAATGTCTACCAGTTTCAGCTCCTCTCAGTGACTAAACACACCGGTATCACCGTATTTTCACCTAAACCTGGGAATTAAATCCAAGCTCAGGTGTTTTTAGATCCAAGCGTGACATGCGATTGCGAATAAAAACAAAACAGCCATTAAACTCTTTAACCGACGAGGCAATCTCAAGTGTTGAGCACGCTGAAGAAGGCTTGTTTATTGCATTCACTGATATAGCAGCTGTGTAGCCTTGGGTTCAAATCCACCAGGTACGCTCTTCTCCGTAAGCAACTTATAGAGTTCCCCTGTGATGTGAGAGTTACTTCTGGTGCTTACATTTCCAAAAACATTCTGGTAGCTCAGTTGGTCTTTTGACAGCTACTATGTCTGTGTGACTCGGTTAGGGACATTAGAGAGTGAGATCCTCAGGGGCAGGGACTGGTGCACAATGTTCTATAAATTATGTACACTGGGGACAGAGTATTGTGAGTAGAGTTGAGCGAACCCGAACTGTAAAGTTCGGGTACGTACCGAACTTTGGGGTGTCCGTGACCCGGACCCGAACCCGGACATTTGAAAAAAAGTTTGGGTTCGGGTATTTGATCACGCATGTTGAATAGCTGCAGGGCAGCCAATCAACAAGCGTTTCACTGGTTTGCCCTTAGAAGCCATCACAGCCATGCCTACTAATGGCATGGCTGTGATTGGCCAGTGCATCATGTGACCCAGCCTCTTTATAAGCTGGAGTCACTTAGTGCTGCATGTCACATGTTCTCTGGGTAGTGTAGGGAGAGGATGCTGCCGGTGCTGTGAGGGACAGATTGCAGATAGATAGATAGGTAGAGATTACTACTATCACTGCTTTTAGGGACAGATTGCAGATCTCATCCTCATTATTGTTCTAAAATCATCTTCTAGTTCTATAGGGTCAGGTTCCTGCTGTTGCTGTAAGGGACAGATTATTGTTCTAAAATCATTTTACTTCCTTTTGCAGCCCTCTAGCACTTTCCAGGACTTTTTTACAGTCATTTTTGTGGCAAAAAGTTTGGGTCCCCATTGACTTCAATGGGGTTCGGGGTAAAGTTCGGGTCAAGTTCGGAACCGGACCCAGACTTTTTCCCGAAGTTTGGCCGAACCCACCGAACCCGAACATCCAGGTGTTCGCTCAACTCTAATTGTGAGCTCCTCAGGGGCAGGAACTGATGTGCATGGTTCTTTGAATTCTGCACAATGGGGACAGTGGAGTATGAGCTCCTCAGGGGAAGGAACTGATGTGCATGGTTCTTTGAATTCTGCACAATGGGGACAGCAGGATGTGAGTTCCTCAGGTACAGGTCTATAATGTTGTTGGTGTGCCTCTCTAAAATAGTTTCACATTCTCTCTAGGTGCCCACATCCTTGACTCCCTCCTTCTACCTTGAGGTCCTGTCTATACCCCCAGGTTCCCTGAGATACTGGTTCTATCCCCTCCTATCCTGAGATTTGGTCAAAACCAACCCCCTTCCCCATTCCCCAGTAAGATCTTGTTGCCTTATAATCCTGCGCTAAGATTCTTGCTGTAACCATTTTACCCTCATATCCTGGATACATCTACTCCTCCTCTCTTGAACTCACCCTACTCTAAGACCCTGTCTTCATCCACTCCTACCCCTGAGATTTTGGCTTAACACGTTTACTCTTAAATCCTGGCTCCATCTACTCCTTTACTAAGATTCTGGCCCCACCATTAGAATGTGAATTCTTCAAGGTCAGGGACAAGTGTACAATGTTCTAAAGATTAGGTACACTGGGTGAGTTTCTCAAGGGTCGGGATCGGTGTGCATGGTTTTAAGGATTCTGGACATTGGGGACAGCGGAGTGTGAGCTCCTCTGGGGAAGGAACTGATGGGCATGTTTTTTCTGCACAATAGGGACATCAGGATGTGAGTTCCTCAGGGACAGGTGTACAATGTTCTATAGAATCTGTACATTGGGTTTGAATTCCAAACACTGGGGGCAGTGGAGTGTGAGCTCCTCAGGGGAAGGAACTAGTTCTATGAATTCTGAACAACTTAGACATCAGAGGGTGAGCTCATCAGGGATAGAGTATGGTGTGCAACATTCTATAGATTCTTTATAATGGGTCAGCTTGGGTGTAAAGCCAGCAATATATATATATCAAAATATGGCTGGGTAATCAGGGTCTGGCCAAATTTCTATCCATGTATGAGCAGGGTGGTTGTACAAGTTGATCTACCATTGACTTCTGTATGACCACCCTGTCTGATTTTTGCCGCTTGATCAGCACTGTTGACTGTAGCCGGTCACGCTGATCAGTGTATTCTGCTGCCCAGGAATTCTCCCATCATCAGCATACAATAGCTCAGCAGGGAGGATTTCCCCATCCACCTCAAATGTGTGGATGGGGGAATTGGGTCATTTTTCATTCAGACCTCTGGTTGAAAGGAAAAAAATGTTTCATGTATGAGCTGCCTAAATTGCTCAGGGGAATGTGCATTTTTTGACGGATTCTAGACATTGAGTACAGCAGAGAGTAAGCTCCTCAAGGTGCAGGAATTGGTGGTTTGCATGATTCTAAGAATTCTGCCCAATGGGGGCCATCTTAATGCGAGCTCCTCAGGGGCAGGTACTGATGTGTGATGATCTATAGATACTGTACATTGGGGACAGCATAGTGTTAGTCTCTTAGTGGCAGGGCTAGCGTGTATGGATTAAGGGATTCTAAATATTGGGGACAGAAGAGTATGAGCTTCACAGAGGTCAGCACTAGTTGTGTTTATGATCTGAAGAATTCTGGACAACAGGGGCATCCTCTTAAGGTTAGCTCTTCTGGCAGGGCCGGCCCTACCATGGGTCCCAGTGGGTCCATTGGGCCCAGGCAGCACTTTGAGAGGGACAGAAAATTGAACCACGGCCGCCTCTCCTTCTCTTCTATTTACCCAGAAAATTGACGACCAAGATTTTTTTTACGGCGGTTGTGTGCCATGCTGACTACTGCCCCCGGGCTGCTCCACCTGCCTCTGTACTACCCTAGCCCATCCCTATACTGTCCTAGCCTGTCTATATGCTGCCCTAGCCTGTGCATATACTACCCTAGCCTGTCTATATAATGCCCTAGCCTGTCCAAATACTACCCTAGCCTGTCTATATACTACCCTAGCCTGTTTATATACTACCCTAGCCGCCTCTATACTGCCCTAGCCTGTACATATACTACCCTAGCCTGTCTATATACTACCCTAGCCGCCCCTATACTGCCCTAGCCCACCATTATACTGCCCTAGCCCGCCCTTATACTGCCCTAACCCACCCCTTGGAATTGAACATAAAGGTATATCATATAATTTTGCATATAGACAAGGTGCTGTTGCATGTAAAACTGATCTCCTAATAAATTTAATTTTAGGTTTAATTATTATGATATAAAATAATGGATGTGGGGGCCTTTTGGTGGGCATGATTTTTTTTGGGGGGGGGGGGGTGCCCAGCATTTCATTCTTGGACCCAGGCAGCACAATGTCTTGGGCCAGCTCTGCCCTCAGGGGCAGGGACTGCTGTGCAATGTTCTATAGATTCTGTACATTGGAAGCAGCATAGTGTGAGTTTCTCAGGGACAGCAACTGGTGAGCATGCTTTATTGGATTTTGGACATTGAGGACAGCGGAGTGTGAGCTCCTCAGGGGAAGGAAGTGGTCCCCCCCCCACCATCAACATGCTCATTGCCTTCCTTGGTTCCTTCTAACCCCCTGCCCCATGAACATGCTAATGGACTACCCTGGTTGCCCCCCTGGTTGGAGTTCATCTTTAAATTTAGAAAGAGGCTATATCCCAGTCTTATTCCGTAGGGTTCACTATTGAGTTGGCCCACCCTTTGCAGCTATAACAGCTTCAGCTTTTTTGGGAAGGCTGTCCATGAGGTTTAGGAGTGTCTATGGGAATGTTGTACCATTCTTCCAGAAGCGCATTTGTGAGGTCAGGCACTGATGTTGGACGAGAAGGCCTGGCTTGCAGTCTCTGATCTAATTCATCCCAAAGGTGTTCTATCGGGTTGAGGTCAGGACTAAGTTCCTCCACTCCAAACTCGCTCCTCCATGTCTTTATGGACCTTGCTCTGTGCACTGGTGTGCAGTCATGTTGGAACAGGAAGGGGCCATCCCCAAACAGTTCCCACAAAGTTGGAAGCATGAAATTGTCCAAAATGTCTTGGTATGCTGATATCTTAAGAGTTCCCTTCACTGGAACTAAGAGGCCAAGCCCAACCCCTGAAAAACAGCCCCACACCATAATCCCCCCTCCACCAAATGATTTGGACCAGTGCACAAAGCAAGGTCCATAAAGACATGGATGAGTGAGTTTGCGGTGGAGGAATTTGACAGTCCTGACCTCAGAATAGAACATCTTTGGGAGGAATTAGAGCGGAGACTGCAAGCCAGGTCTTCTCATCCAACATCAGTGCCTGGCCTCCCAATTGCACTTTTGGAAGAATGGTCAAACATTCCCATAGACACTCCTAAACCTTGTGGACAGCCTTCCCTGAAGAGTTGAAGCTGTTATAGCTGCAAAGGGAGGGCCAACTCAATATTGAACCCTACAGAATAAGACTGGGAATATAGCCTCTTTCTAAATTGAAAGATGAACTTCAACCAGGGGGGCAATCAGGGTAGTCCATTACAGACTGCGAGCCAGGTCTTCTCATCCAACATCAGTGCCTGGCCTCACAAATGTGCTTCTGGTCAAACATTCCCATAGACCAGTGGTTCTCAACTCCGGTCCTCGGGACCCACCAACAGGCCATATTTTAAGTATTACCTTGGGGAGATGCAGACTGGAATACTGCAGTCACTGAGCAGCAAATGATATCACCTGTGATCAGGGGCGTAACGATAGGGGTTGCAGGGGTTGCAATTGCAACCGGGCCCGATGGTCCAGGGGGCCCATGTGCCTCCCTTGTACACCTGAATAGGAGGGATGGTGGGGGTGGCATTTAGAGGACCCAATCTCCTCCATTTTCCTCTATCCAGTTTACTTGTCTTCTGCTGTTCCCAGGGCCCCTGTGTGCTTCCCTGGTCCCCCTGGGGCCTGCTGCAGAACTTGTGAAAGGGCCCCACTGCAGTACCGTAATAAAGAGACCCACAATAGGAGTAAAGGGCCCCAGGATCAGTGGGAAGAGGGAAGGGCCCTGGCCAGGGTCGGGGGGCCCTTCATAATTTCTTGCACCGGGGCCCTGAAGGTTCAAGTTACGCCTCTGCCTGTGATGTATTTCAGTTATCCTGCAAACCTGGCCTGTTGGGGGGTCCCGAGGACCTGAGTTGAGAACCACTGCCATAGACACTCCTAAACCTTGTGGACAGCCTTCCCAGGAGAGTTGAAGCTGTTATAGCTGCAAAGGGTGGGCCAACTCAATATTGAACCCTACGGACTAAAACTGGGATGCCATTAAAGTTCATGTGCATGTAAAGGCAGGCGTCCCAATACTTTTGGTAATATAGTGTGTGTATATATATATAAAATTCTATTTAATTTCTTTTTTTTATTTTGTCTTGTATGCTTGTCTGTTTGTTTGGAGCTCATCTTCTAAATTGGAAGGTGATTGGCCAAACAGATAAAATAAAATATTCAATCCAAATCCTACCTGTCCTTGACAGGCTGACCAGTAAGCAGTTGCCGAACAAAATAAAATAAAATGACATGGAGTCATCAGAATTAACGAGAAAGCACTTATCAAAAATCAAAAAAACAAAAGAAATATTTAATAATAACCCCCCTCTAATCCCCTGTAATCTCAGGCAGATTGAATTGTATTTTTATTGTGTCTGAATATATTTAGATTGCTGCATGTGTTTGCAATCAAAGAGAGTAAAAGCCCCTGGACTGCATTGTACCGCCGCAACCTATTTTTCCTGGCCGAGGGGCTTCTCTTCATTCCAATAAAAACATTAGAGCGTTCAATCGCCGGTAGTGGGAAAGAAAAAAAAAATAAAAAAATCAGCAAATGGTTGTTGAGGGTCGTGTTCCCAGCAGACAAACATCTTGTGCATCTCCAATGTGGATGTAACAAATAGTAATGATAATAAAAGAAAATAATAAATACAGAGAGAGCCAGCAGAGATAAGGGGCCAGCAGGATGCATTTATGACAAAAGGCTCCATACATCATCATACATTATAGTGCAAAGATATTTATGTGAGAGGATTCAGGCTTAAAGAAGCAAAATAAATAAATAAAATAAAATAAAAAAAATAAGAAAATAAATAAAAACATAATAATATTAATAATTATAATAAATAAATAATTATAATTAATAATTATTTATTATATAAATATTAATAAAATTAAAAAAAAATCCTCATGCTTTTTTTTTTTTCTTTAATCAAACACACTTTAAATATAGAACAGTAACTGTTGACATCCCGGAACTATACAATGCCCCTTCCTTCCTCTTTGTCATGACAACACAGCTCTGAATTCCTATGCACATGGTGTAATGTGTTTCACGCATTTATTACCTCTCCCAGAGATACAAACCCTGACAACGCCTTTGTCTGCTTTTCTCTCCAGATGGGCGACGCCATCTTTATTTAGACATCATCCAGGGTCACCATCCACTTCCTAAACTTTAAGGACTCAATCATCTAAATCCTGCAATTACTTGGCCGTGTTCACCAATGGTCCGCCCCTGCTGTAGCCTGTGACCTGGCTTTGTGACTTCTGCATGCAATTTCAAGTTGCATAATGTGAATGGCAGCCTAAAACTGACCCAGCAGCATTTCCTCCATCCTTTCCCCCCATAGATTTTATGGGGGGAAAGGATGGAGGAAATGCTGCCGGGTCCGGTTTAGGCCCCCCGCTCACATTATGCAACTTGAAATCGCAAGCAGAATCTGCCCACAATTCCAAATTGAGGAAAAATGTGCATGTGGGTGCCATTCATAGGCGTGCGCATATAGGGTGGCAGGTGTGCCTGGGTACACCCTAATCACCCTGTACTGTGCAGATTCCCCCTGCTGCCTGGCTGCAGAGAAAGGGACTGGGGAATCTCTGTCCCTAATCTCTTTCTCGCTCACAAAAGTGAGACATCAGGGGTCTGTTTAGGCCCCTGATATTTCACCAAAGCACCCCAGCAGGGCTTCCAAAAAAAAAATGTAAAAAAAATAAAAGATAATATTCTAAATAATAAACAAAAAATAATAATAAAATAAAAATAAACCACTGACACCGATCTCTGTCCTACTGACATATTATACCGACACACTCATGTTTGTATTTTTGTGGTGCACACCCTAATGCATGAGTAGGCAACCTGCGGCCCCTCCGGCTGTTGCAGGACTACAAGTCCCATCATGCCTCTGGGAGTAATTGTAACTGCCAGCCTTGCAATGCATCATGGGAAATGTAGTTCCACAACAGCTGGAGGGCCGAAGTTTGCCTACCACTGCCCTAATGCAATAGGCTGCACACACCTATGGTGCTATTATTCTTAATGACACCCCAAATTTAGTGTGATTCTGCCGCGATTGTCACGTGATGATCGCGGCAAAACGTGCATTTGGAAATCTTGCAGCCCAAAAAGAAACAGGAGCATCGAGCATTGGAGGAGACGTCTGTGCTGGGGGTTCTGGAGGACCCTACTAAAGAGCCTGGATCAGAGACTGAGCATAGCCAGGAGTGAGTTGGTGGGAAGAAGGTGCGTTCTTCTTCATGGCAGCCCAAATGCTGTGCAATTCTGCTGGGAATTGCGGTGAAACATGCGTTTAAAAATGTTGTCGCCTAAAAAGAAGCAGGAGCATTGAAGAGAATGGGCTGCCCCTTGCTACCAAGTGAGTCAATGTCCTGGAACAATCATGCAGACAATGATGTTTAAAAGTCTCATCTTCTATCTTGCATGCATAGCCCCCTCCTAGTTCAGAGTGGGCTGCTAAGTAAATTTAGTTAGCTCCTCAGGGGAGGAGGGATTGATTACATGGGGCAGTTCAGTGTCTCATAGGCTGCCATTCTACTGTGTCCGCCATCTTCTAGAGATTTCTAGAAGAATGGAAGGGAGAGAAGAACCAGCAGTTTGAATATTTACGGGGCTCCAGCCAATCCCTGGGGAGGTGTGCCCAGAAGGTGGAGGGAGAGCCCATAAATGTCCTGAGGCCTGCAGCAGAGTGCAGAGTTCCAGGGTCCAGCCTTCTGAAGGAGACGCCTGTGCTGGGGGCTCTGCCCCAGGGATGAGGAGCCTACTAAAGACATCAAGGTCCCAGCTAGGCTTAGCTGGGGGGGGGGGGGCTACTGAAAAGAGCCTGGATCAGAGACTGAGCAGAGCCAGGAGGGAGTAGATGAGAGGAAGGCCCATTATTCCTAATGGTATCCCAAATTCAGTGCGATTCTTGTCACGATCGTTGTGTAGTGATCGCGGCAAAATGTGCGTTTAGAAATCTTGTCGCCCAAAAAGAAGCATGAGCGTTGAAGTCTACAGTCTGAAGACTACATGGGGCTGTTCGGTGTCTATTAATTCCCTCATCTTATAGAGATTTATAAAATAGTAGGAAGAAGAGCAGAACCAGCAGTTTGAATATTTATGGGGCGCTAGCCAATCCCTGCTTAGGTGTGCCCAGAAGATGGAGGGATAGCCCATAAAGGGTTTGAGGCCTGTAGCAGAGTGCAGAGTTCAAGCCTTCTGGAGGAGATCCCTGTGCTGGGGGCTCTGCCACTGGAGCAGAGAGAGAGGAGCCTGGGGGTCTACTGAAGAGAGCCTGGATCAGAGACTGAGCAGAGCCAGAAGTGAGTTGGAGGGAGGAAGCCCCATTATTTTTAATAGCACCCCAAATGCAGTAAGATTCTGCTGCAATTGTCATCTGACAATCGCGACCAAAAGTGCATTTAAAAATCTTGTCACCCAAAAAGGAGCTAAGCATTGAAGTGAATGGGCTGCCCTATGTGCGACATGGAATCACGCAAAAATTGTGCAACAAAAATTGCCAGGGAACGCGTGTCCCGGTTACATGATATGTGATCTGGGCCTCACAGCATATTTAAGGTTGAGTTCATATCTATGTGTGCACCCCCGCGCTTCTGCAAATGCATGCGCAATACAGTTCAGTGGGGCTCATCTTTGGGCAAGAGCCAGGGACTTCTTTTCTTGTGCGTAGGGCAATCTACTGATATGAGTGAGCTGCTCTACAAAAGACATTGCGCCTGTACTTGGTCGCACCTGTATAGATGTGAACTGAGCCTAAACCTGCACTGTTTTAAGACCACCTCCCCCTGTCACATCTATATAATATAGGGGTGTTCTATATGTGGTGCCCACTACCATAGGTAGGTGCTTAGAGGTAGGTTTTTGTTTGAGAGTAGGTAATTGAGTCAGGCCTGATTGTTTTGATTCTGGGCAGGGGAGTGGCCCAGGGAGAGCTGGAGACTGCAGGAAGAAACACCCCTTGGTTACCCCTCCCTTCTTCTCCAGGAAAGTTCTGGAAAAGGGGATGGGAAAGGAGGTAAGGCTTTCTGAAGTATATTTTGAGGAGCCTTAACCAATCCCCAGCCTGGATTGGCAGGGAGCAGGCCTCCTTAAATACTGTGGTCTGCCCAGTGGGGGAAGGAGAAGTTCGGGTGGAAGAGACAGTTGTCAGGCCTGAGGGTGCCCTTGGTCTGGTGGAAGGGGACCTCGGCCTGGGAGAGCTCGGGTGCAGCCAGGAGGAGAGACATACTGGAGGACAGGCGCAAGGGTGAGCGGAAGAGAAGAGCAGGAGTGAGAACACTCCAGAGAGATCTCCGAGAGGAACTACAAGTAACAGCGAGTGACACACATCCCAATGGAGCGAGATGCACAAGAGAGATTGGGACAGGGCCGGCTCTACCACTAGGCGAAGTAGGCGGCCGCCTAGGGCGCACTGCCACCTAGGGGCGCCTGGCCACTGTTGATTTGTCACTGGCTGCTCTGCATTGATTCATGTAAAAACTGACACTGTCTGACTGAGATAATGAGATTGTATTATCACATGCCATTTGCAAATGTATATAGAAATAGTGACTGATCTGCCAAATACCCCCCCTCCACCCCCACCCCCCCATGAGGATGTATTTGATGGGCACAGATGAAGCTGTTTTTGGTGGGTACAGGTGAAGCTGTATTGATTGGTGCTGGTGAAGCTCTATATGATGGGCACAGGTGAGGCTGTATTGCTTGGCGCTGGTGAAGCTGTATTTGATGGGTGCTGGAGAGGCTGCAATTCATTGGCGCTGATCAGGCTGGGCAGGGAAAAGGGGGTGGAGCCAAGGGGGGCGGCAAAATGAGGTTTCGCCTAGGGTGTCAAAAATCCTTGCACCAGCCCTGGATTGGGAAGAGGACAGTCTGGAGAAGGTGCAGGAGGGGATTGGGATCTGGTGTCATGGACAGTGTAAGAATGGGCTGGGAGTTGGAGTCCATCATTGGTTAGCTAGCACCAACTAAAGTGACTTTGCTACACAGGGGAACTCAACCCCTAAACCCACAAAGGGCGGTCCGGAGGCCTGGTAAATCTACATCAGGTCTCTCATGTGCTAGCTGGGCCATGCAAGTAGGAGGCTGGTAAATTTCCTTCCAGGCCTCACCAGTGGAATAAGAAGTGTGCAGGAGAGAGGAACCAGGAGTTTGCAGCAAAGTAAGAAGTGTGCTGAAGTGAAGTGAAGGAGTTGTATATACTGGATGGTGTATATACCGGTCCTATGTACTGAACTGTTTGATCTTGTGGGCATCCCATAACTATCCCAATCCCTATCCAAGTTCAATCCCCAAATAAAAACAACAGAAACAAAGAGCAAGCCGGTTTTCTGACTTGGGATGCCAGTAGGAGTGTGATTGAGGGCAGTTGTGAGCAGGTGAACCACATCAACGAGCCACCCCTAAGGGGGACATTGGCTACATATAATATATAATTATAATATAGGGGTCACAGAAGTGAACTAAGCAGGGCTGATAAAAATAATTTAGGCCCCGTTCAAGTATTTTCAAATTGCGATTTTTACATGTTGCATAGGGCCAGCCCATTCACTTGAATGGGCAGCGGTGTTGCCCTTCCCTTTTGGTGCGCCATTCACTTCAATGGGCTGCCCTATGCATGTTTGTCGCCAGAAAATAAGCTCCTGCTTCTTTGTGTGCAGCGCGCGGTTCGGATGTGGAATAAAGCGATGATTTGCGGATGCGCAGCTAGGGGGCGCCGCATTCTGGAGGAATGTGCCCGAGGATCAGGCTACGCGCGATGACCTGCCAGAGGGAAAGAACGGTGAACTGCCAAATAGTGTTGAGCGAACCCGGACTGTAACGTTCGGGTCCGTACCGAACTTTAGGGTGTCCGTGGCACGGACCCGGACCCGGACATTTCAAAAATCGTTCGGGTTCGGTCCGGGGTTCTGCTATTTTACTCCACGTGTTGAGAAGCTGCAGGGCAGCCAATCAACAAGCGTTTCACTGGTTTGCCCTTAGAAGCCATCACAGCCATGCCTACTAATGGCATGGCTGTGATTGGCCGGTGCATCATGTGACCCAGCCTCTTTATAAGCTGGAGTCACAGTGCTGCAGTCACATGCTCCTTGGGTTAGTATAGGGAAAGGTAGCTGACGGCGTGAGGGACAGATTTTAGCCATTTTAAGACCTGATCCTGCATCCTGAGATAGATTACTTTACTACTGCTGTCTGTGCTGTTGCTCTGAGGACAGATAGCAGAAATTAGAGATTTCACATACCGCTGCTTTGAGTTGCAGATCAAGCTC